>JAOTAW010000003.1:15101527-15120816 GCA_025629945.1 Erythroxylum savannarum
TTGAAGAATTCTTGTATTACTTTTGTAAGCAATCCACCTATAATATCTTATGTCTCTTTAAAGAAATGTGCATTGTAATCATTTAGACCAGGTGCCTTAGAGGGATGAAGACTAAAAAGAGCTTCACTTATCTCTTGCTAAAAGAAAAGAGCTTCAATAGAATCCCTTATTTCCTAGCTAATTATATCCTTTATAACCCTACTAAAATCCCAACCTTTATTACTGTTATTGTAATCTGATCCCATTAACTTAATGAAGTATTCTAAAGTAACTACTTCTATCTTGTTCTAATATGTGTGCTCTACCCTATTCATATCTTTCAGCACAAATATTTTGTTTCAATTTCTTCTGGCTAAGATTATGGAATGGAATAATTTTGTGTTTGCATCTCCTTCCCTCAACCAATTAATTCTTGACTTTTGCTTGATAATTGAATTATGTAGATAAAAAGCATCATTATATTCCTTCAATCTCCGTGTCTCCAAAGATCTAAAGGATGTATCATAGGGGTGCCTATGACAATTTTCCTATGCAATCCTCAAATTGTGCTTAGCATCAATAATATTTTTAGTGTTTTCCTTGGCAAATTCTTTAATTACAGATTTCACATTTTAAAGCTCCCTTATAAGTTGATATGTTTTGTAACCTCTAACTTCTTTAGTCCAGTTTTTGCAAACAATCTCCTAAAATCTCTTTTTGTAAGGACATTAAAGAATCTGAAGGGAACTATAGTTGAATTATAAGGAAAAATCTTCAATATTTGAATCTACAAGTGGTCTAAGATAACATCGTCCCAAAGTGCACATATGAATTCGAGAATTCATTGAGCCACTTTTGGTTAACCATAACTCTATCTAGTTTTTTTTCCTGATAAGTAGGTCACCCTGTTGCTTATTTTTCCAGGTGAATAGGTGGCCTATATCTCAAATCCACTAGTCCTATATGTTTTATAAGTTCTTTAAATTCTCTACTGCTCCATTATGTTTAATTCTTCCTCTTCTACTTCAAAAGGAGAAACTATGCAGTTAAAGTCATCTATCACTATCCATGGCCTAACTATTCCTACATTGATAGTTTTGATGTCCTCCCATAGTCTTGCTCTTTAGAATATGAAATTAGAAGCATATATATCTAAAAAATCAAACTAAGTGTTAACACTATGAATCTTCCATAATTTGGTCAGATTCTCAAGATGGTTGTATCAAAGCTTTGCATGGATTATAAGAAATGATGATCTTATTATTGTATGTTGAGTATGATTCGAGAATAATTTTCATTATGAGCCCAACAAAGTAAGACCTTCTATAAATGGGGCATCTTTATTTTTGTTTCAATCAGACCAATAATCAGTGGCTTCTTCTTTAAGATAACCTCTTTTATAGATTTTACTTTAAGAGGATCATTTAGCCCTCTTACATTCCATATTAAAATTGTCATGGAGTCATATAAGAGGTTCAGTACCCTTTAGTCTGCCTTCCCTTTCTTCATTCCTAATCTTCTTCTGTTGCTTAAGGTTGGGTCCATTTCCTATTCTTTCTGGTATGTAGGTTCCTTAGTTTCTTCTTCACTAAATAAGCTAGCAGTACCATTCTCATTTTTTCCCACCTGTTTATTTTGTTCAGTATTGTTGACTATGTTAGAAGTTGTCTCTGGTCTTCTAGGATTCTCCATTACAGTCTCTTGTATTAGTGCATTAGCTTCCTTATTCACTTGGTCTGTAATCATTTCATTATTCAAAGTGTTAATGTCAGGAGGGATATCCAGCCCAATTAACTCAGTGTATCTACCAGTACTAAATGTTTTCCCTATTGGCTTCCATATCTTATTGAAATTTTTTGGTTTCCAAAGATAGTAGATGGCTATTTTCGTTCTCACTGGTTCACCATCTTCTCCTAGCTTCTTGACGAGGATAGTATCTAGAAATTCAACATTCTTTTTTACTTCCATACGTATTTTTTCATAACAAGTTCTTTCCATTCTTGTTGTTTGAGTGTCCATACTAATTGGTTTGCCTATAGAGATGGTTAAAAAGCTAAGCCCTTCAATAGTATGAAATTCTAGAGTCATATTGTCAAAATTAATCTAGATTGAGATGTTGTCTATGTTACCTCTATCAAGTTCAACTCCAGGCCTCCTTTTCTGTAAGAACATAGGTTGTCCCCTAACATGCCAAGGCCCTTGTTCCAAAATCTCATTAAGGCATGCTTCATTACTAAATTTAAATATAAATATGTCATCATCTGTAAGCATTGTTCTCTTTAGTCCCTTCTTACTCTAATTGTTAGCAACCTATGTTTGCACCAGTAAGAAAGTTGTTCTATATCTCCAAAAAAAACCAACCACTGAGAAGACCAAACTACTGCGCTAGCCTTAAATAAATTTGCAGGTGGAGTGAGTACCTCATCCACCATAACTCGATCATACTGCTTGAGTTTATACTTAGTTTGCTGAGTAACTAGTATTTCCTTCTAGGCACCTAAGAAGTAAGTAGGGTATTAAGCTTGTCCAATCCTCTGCACTAAAGTATCCCCAGTAATTAAACTATATGAGTGGAGATCTAGCTGTAAAAATTCCTCCAAATTGAGGTTTTTCCTTCCTTCCTTTGAAAGCTTAAGTCCCTCTGAAAAAGAGCATGGTTACAGGTTCGTGTTCTGGTCATCCATCATTTTGAGACCTGCCTACCTCCAATCGGATGCATCAAAGTAGAAAAGTACTTGCGACAGATGATAACTTGTCAAAAAAGGAAAGAAATATGGTTATTATGGTAAATTATTTAGACAGAAGTTGAAACCCTTCTCTCTAATGCTTATGAGAGATTTATTTCTTTATTAAACCATTACTTTAAGAATGTTTGATTAAATTAATAGTTAGTAGATAAAAGATGCTTCATTCCATTCAATTTGATAAAGGAAAAAAAGGGATTTTTTATGGCAATATATGGTTGGATCTAATGTAGTATGGTCATTACAACACAGTCATGATAGGTTTTTTGTAGATTAAAAAAAGACTACAATATAACACTTTATAGGCCTTGGACATGGTTAATAATCATATCATATCAATAAAATACATATTCATGACATCAATTTTTCTCTACTTTCTAAATTCATCATTTTTATAACATTACATCTCTCCCTATCCCCCTATCACTGGAGATAATTGATCATTCATCTTTGGCTTCACTTAACCATTTGCACCACAAGGTTAAGTAATTTATTATATAGTATAATTAATTTCTCATGCTGCAAAATAAAAGTAATATATGAAGCTTAAACTTTTGATCATATTTAGAAGTATTTTACTGCCAATTGTGCATTAATCAAGATTAAACTTTTGAATATATTGATAGTCCATTTCAAGAAAATAGACTAACTTAATTTGTGTTTTATTTTTATATATAGTTGTTTTTTGAAAGTAAATTAATAAATTTAGTAAGTAGTAAAGTGGTTCAAATTACACAAGTGTAATTGCAACATAATGTCTTTCCAACAAATGAATCTATTCATGAAAAAAATGAGATACAATATCAACCACTTCAGTCGACATATAGATAAGTAACAACAAGAAAATCCAATAACGACCATCAAAGAAATACCTAGAATTCACTAGGAGAATAGACAATCAAAACTTAATCACCCATGTTAAAGGAAGTGTAAATGTTTAAGTAAGAATAAATTGTTTAATTCAATGGAAAGCTAAAGTGGGGTAGACTTGTCTTGAACTTTTTAATTTTTTTCTCCATCCATAATGCATATATCTAACAACTCAGAACTAGTTTAAATGCTAGGAAATTGTCCTTATACTTGTATCTAAAAAGCTAGCCTAATTTATGAACTGAGACCAGTTCTAATCAATAGCTAAAGTTTGCAAAATTTTGGTTCATTTCTCCAAAACAAATTAGAGATGTTGTATTTGAGAAGCAAATGGTTATAACTCTCCTGAACTAAGTTATAGAGCTTGCAATCTTTAGAAGTCCCTTTAACCTTATACATTATATGCAACTTCTGATTGATGGCTAACCACAAAGTAGATGGAGGAATTAGTTAGATGAAGTAGCATGCTTGACTTAGACTTTAAAGGGATTAAAAGTAACTAAAATTCTACCCAAAAATTCTTGATGGTGATTAAAAAATATGGACTAATCCTACTAAAAATCTATTTGATCAAATCAATCTTATTATCTTTGATCTTTGTTTTCAAAAGACTTATAAGACAAAAGAATTTAAAGGGCAAGTGGTCATACATCAGCAATTATTTTTAGGTTAATTCAATCCCCTCACATTCCAAGCACGAATAATTGGGAGGAGGAGGAGCCATTAGGCCCCTTTTTCTTTAATTTTGGCCTGGTTTTCTCTTAGTGGAAACACTTAAAAAGGCTTCCATAATTGGCCTTAGATCAGATGCCACAACAAAATTGCCTAGATTAGGGAACTTATGAATATCCTTGATCATCTCTGATTGATTGGGGTATATGCTTTTAGAGAATCAAGTAAGTGTCTACTCTTAAGAAAAGATGGGACATGTGCCATACTACTATAATGTGAGGGAATATGATCTAAAAAAGCTAATATGCTAAAAATACTTCTGCTACTACCTTAGGAGATTGATGGGGAGAGATGAGGTTCTATCTGCTCTAGGTTAAAGGAAACCAAAATAATCTTTCTTAGAGTAGGAGCTTTAGAATCCATTGGCTTAGGTATTAAAAGATGCTTTACCTTTTCTAAGTCCATCAAAGGAGGTACCATAAGAGAATTCTTGTAAAGGAGTTCTTCCAAAAAGTTAAGTCTTAAATTTTCTACTAGTCTCTTTCCATTGCTTCCCACCAAGAGTGAGTGCAAGCTTCTAGTCATAACTAACCTAAATGTCTTCTTTAACTAGTTATTCATAATAATTAAGCTTCATAATCTTAAGAGTGTATGGAAATATAAAGCTTATATCAACCTCAATGCACACTCTCGCAAACCCCACCCTTTTAAGCCTAGTTGTGAATCATCTAAACAAAAAGGACACTTAATAAACCTAGCCATATAACTCAGATCCCTTATGTTCCAATACTTCAGGGAAATGTAATGAAATCCAACTTAGAGAGGGATGTGCTTACTCTTCACACTTTTAAGTTCTAAGCCTCATCTCTATCTAACCAAGAAAAGTAACTTGCCATATATATATCAAGTTCCTAAATCTAGGATTTTTATTTAGATTTTTTTCACCTACAAATATAAAGAGGAAAAACTCTTCTTCATTAATGAGAACATCATTAAGATTGAGTTTCTCCAATTCACAATAACCTACTTTTGCACAAAAGAAAAAGGCAAGCCTTTTGTTCATAAAGAAGCCAAACAAAGTGTTTACTCATTATTAGGCTTCCATCTTTAGTAGATCAAAAGGAGGTGATATAACACTAGAGGAGGAAGCATAGGGTATTGAGAGAATAAATATGAAGTTTTCAAGACTAGAGCAAGCTTTAACTACCTAATTCTAACTCTTTTTAGTGAAAGATGAAAGGGGATTAGCAAGTGGTGTGGGAACAAAGATTAAGTTCAACGTAGGTGTAGGATTAGCCCTAGAGCCTAGAGGAGAGGGAAAAGAAGAAGAATCCATTTAGGATGCTAGATTCACAAGATTTAGTTACTAGTAGCGAATCCATTTATATTATATTCTTCTTTCATTTGAAGTTCAAGTATTCATTATTCACCATTCAATTTTGATTAACTCACGTTTTCTTACTTCAATATATATATTTATTTACTCATTCATTTGATTTTCTAGATGGTTGTTTCCTTTCTTTAAAAGAAAAAAAAACATTGAAGTACTTTTAGAGATAGGTTAATGTTTAGACTAAATTGCACATATTTTAACTATTCCATTTTAAAATGAATATAAGATAGAAAATTGCACGTCAAAATTAAGAAATGATATAGAAAAATATAGTCCTCCTCTTTTAAAAAAAGATGAAAAATAAGAAAGAATAATAAAGCATTTTTTTTTCAAGTGTCAAACTATCTAAATGTTAGAGTTATTACGAACCAACCTCAATCTAAAAATGAATAAATGTCCAATTCACCAAAAGATGAAAAGTTAACAACAAGTTCTGAGAAAAATATGGAAATATTCTTGCCAATTAGCAATTGTCAAGTATATAGTAAAAAGTTAAACCATTGGGAAGAAAGTAATGTTTTTCCTAATAGATCGTATATGAACAGGGCATTTTGAAAAAAAAAATTAATGATTTACTAACAGTCAAAATTACCACATCAATCTTGTTTATAACTGCTTAAACTTTAAAAGAACAAAAGTAGAGTTTTTATACAAGAAGTTGAAAATTAATGGATGTGAGCTTAGCTATTAACTTTCTAATTGCCTAACAGACTAGCAAACTTGCTACTAACTACAATAAATGCCATTTACAATAAATAAAACAATTCTTCACCCCCCCCCTCTCAAGTTGGAGATTTATTCCAGTCACACAATTATAACTTGGAAAATGAATAATTAATGAGGGGAGTAGAAACGATGTAGTAAACAGGTATGTAACTTAGTCTTTAGTAGAAATGTGCCAAGGAGCAATGAAACCTTATTTAAACTTGCACCTACAAGGTGACAATCAATTTACAAATGTTTTGTATGCTTATGGAAAACCATTTTAACTATGATGTGTAAGGCAACCTAGTTGTCACACTATAAGGGAATAGGTAATGTAGGAGCAATCTGAAAGTCTTGATAAGATAACCATTATAGTTTACACATTATAGCTCCTGCATTCCTTTGTTCATCTTTTATTAATGAAAGAGAAATGGTGGTTTGTTTCTTAGTCTTCTAAGAAACAAAAGAAGACCTCAAGAAAATGCAGTATCTAATAAGTTAATGCTTACTGTTTAAACACGATACCCTTTCTTCATTACACAATGCTAGAAGTTGTAACAAATTACCAAATGGGAAGATTAAACCTTTGGACGGAGACCTTTTAAATACTTCAACACATGGATAACAATGATTCAATGAGATGTAGTGGGGCTATTGGAAAAATTGACTTATCAATTGAATAACATGAACGATATTTGGTCAAGAGAAGCTCAAATACGAGAGACAACTAATAGTTCAATAGTAACGATCTAGTTGATCAAACAAATATTCATTGGAATTAATTAATTTTCATGCCTTTGATAATGGAGTTATGGCCGCCTTAGCTCCTAACATTCTCGCATTATGAAGTATATCCAACATATTTTTTTGTTGATTAATATATATTCCAGTATTTGATCTAACAATTTCTAGATCCAAAAAATAATGTGCATATCCCAGATCCTTAATTAAAAATTTTGTATGTACGAACTTTTTGACATCCATTTTGTTTAGTGAACAAATATTTATCATTCGAAGATTACTAAAAGCCATATACTTGTAGATAAATGATGAATTCTTGATTCCATTAGCAAGAAGCTTGATTCAAGCCATAGAGACATCTTTTTAGCCTACACACATAATCTTTTTCAACTTTAGTGTAACCAATGCTTTAAAATTTAGACTGAAAATTAAATCGGTAAGATAACAAGTTTAAGGTTTAATATGTATTAAACCGTCATATTGGTATATAGTAGATATTTAACAAAATTGAAGATTTTGAAATATGATCAAAGAAGGAGATTATTCTTACCTATCGAAGAAGTCGAATTTAATTGAAAAAGGAGACTGCTAAATGAAAATCAACTAGTTTATTATAGTTTATAAAAGTAGTTAGTTTATGAAAACTAGCCAATGAGTTAATAAATTTCAAAACAAGGATTATTGAAGCAAATAGAAGAAAAATTTATTGGTTTAAAGTTTTTATGGTTAAATCGATTAAATCAGTTCAGTGTTTTAATCATCAAGTATAACCTTCAGGAGTATTAATGAAGTGACCATCATTTTGTGGTAGCAATAGGCAAGAAAAATCTTATTGTAACCATTTTAGCAACTAGAGAAAAATATTGAGATAATTAACTCCCTCTAGTTGATTATACCCTTTTGTAACTAATTATTTTTTATAGTGATCCATCATGCCATTAAGCTTAAGTTTTACCTTATAACCCAACAAGAACCAATAGCCTTTTTCACCTTAGTTAAGGTATTAAATTGTTAAGTTTCATTTTCTTCCAAAGCTCGTAATTCATACTGCATAGCCTCCACTCATTTAGGTTTAGTTCTAGCTTGATTATAAGTAAGCCAAATAAGCCCAAGCTTGACTCGAAGTTGCTTGACTCAAAGTTAACATTTGGTTTTTTATTTTACTTAAAATGATATCATTTTTTAAATTTTAATTTTAAAAATAAATAATCATGATAAGTCTGGCCCATGCTAAAATTTTTGGACCCGACCTGGGTTATTGCCATCTATAATTATAAGATCCTATCTCCTGAATATTTGAAATATTAGCTAAAAATGACATGTAATGCATAGAAAAATATAGTGAAGCAATGTAAAGATAAATCTGTGGTATATAAGGAGAAGATGTGTGTGAAAAAATATAATGAACTTAAAGTGCTAGCTCAAGCTGAACATTGTTTGATATGTAGTCATTTAACCACTGTGGTATATGTTTTGATAAAGAAATTTGCCTTAGTATAGGTTGTTCATGAATGGTGAGAGGAGTCTCTAAGGAAATAGCTTAAGTTTCTATAGTAATTGGAGAGATTTCAATATGAGAAGGTACTAAAGATGAGAATGAGGTCTTATAATTGGTAACATCTTTTAGCGAAATAGCGTTTTCTTCTGATGGTATGAAAGGTAAGGGAACTACGGTTGAAAAATCAACATTATTAGATAAGGATAAATGTGCTCATAGAAAAAAATTCTCTAGACTTAAAGGTTTGACGGGTGAGAAAATTATACAATTTATATGCCTTTTTTCCTAAGGAATATCCAATGAAAATTGACTTAAAAAGTCTAGGTTGAAATTTACCTTTAGTAGGTTTAGTATTTGAGGTAAAACAAAGATAGTCAAAGATTTTAGAAAGGCATAATCTAGTAGTCTTTTCTAATAGAATTTGGTAAGGTTTCTGACAAGAGATAATAGGACTTAGTAGTTTGTTAATTAGATAAGTGGTTGTTAAGATAACATCTCCCCAAAATTTGATTGGAAGGTTTGATTATACCATAGAGGCCTTAGGAACTTATAGTAAATGTCGATTTTTGCAGTGTATAACTCCATTTTGTTATGGAGTGTATACCTAAGACCTTTGATGCAAAATGCCAAGGTCAAAAAATGAGGTTTGGTAAGTTTAGTTTAAGAATTTTCTTCCATTGTCTATTTAAACTACTTTGATAAAAAAATTTAAACTGCTTTCTGGACCATTTTAAAGAAGTTTTATAGGGTAGATGATGTTTAGGTTTTATATTCCAGCAAATAGGTCCATGTGGTTCAACTAAAATTGTCAACTATGGTAAGCATAAATTGTGCACCATTAAGAGAAGGTAGTTTATATGGTCCCTAAAATCAACATTAACCGGTTTAAAACAATCAAAATTATGTTTGGTATTGGTTAGAAAGGGATTTTTTATAGATAAATGATAAATACCACAAGGGTTTTGTGAAGTATCAAACATCAAACCTTCCATTATATCTAGATGTTTCACTATAAAGATAAAAGGATGACCCAATATTTGGTACCATTTTCCAACTTTATTGATGTAACCTCTACATATGGTTTGAGGTTAGTTTGGTGGTGTAACAAAAAGATTTTTAGGGATGTAATGTTGTAAAAGATCTGGATTTAATGACTTTAGATCAGAATATACAATTTGCTTACCACCTTAGCCACTGCTATTATTTCATCAATTTAAAGGTCCTATAACGAGCATATATTAGGATAAAAAAGAATATAATATTTGTTGACTTGCAGAGCTTATTGACTAATAGTATATTCAATTTAAAAGAAGGTATGTGTAAGGTATCCCTCAAAACCATATTTGAATTTAATAAAACATCTCCTATGTTGTTCACAAATTTGACAGAACCATTTGGTATGTGGACATATGTGGCTTGGTGTATAGATGATGGTTTGTGTAATTGTTTTATGTTAGTGCATATATAATTATAAGCCATTATGATAGTTACCAAGATCCATAATCAAATAATTCAAGAGAGCTAAAGGCATGTATAACAATACCTGAATAGTCTTCTGTGTAAAGTTAACAACATTTTCATCACTCCCTACCTTCTTTCCTTTTATGAATCTTTCTAATTCCTGCTGAATCATATTGCTCATTGCAAACATCCACTCATGTTGCATCATAAAATGTTTGAAGTTGTAACAAATTCCTAGCTAGAAAGAATAAACCTTTAGATAGAGCACCTTTTAAATACTTTAGCATATGCATAGTAACATTCCAATGAGATTTAGTTGGTTGTGAACAAAATGACTCAGTTGTTAAACAGCGTGAGTGATATATGTTCAATAGAAGCTTAAATACAATAGATGAACAATAAGTTTGCGATGACATCTTATTGATTTAACAAATATTCATCAGAATTAATTGATTTACATGGCTTTGGTAATGAAGTTATGACCACTTTAGCCCCTAACATTCCTACATCATGAAGTATATCCAATGCATATTTTCGTTGACCAACATATATACCACTCTTTAATCAAGCAATTTTGTGCATATCCCAAATCTCTGGTAGTGAATTTTGCATGTAAGGACTTCTTCACATCTAGAATATCACTTTCTTTAGAACCACTTTGTCTAGTGAATAAACATTTATCATTCAAAGATTTTTAAAATCATATGCTTATATATAAATGGTGAACTCCTAATTCCATTGTCGAAAAGCTTGTTTTAAGCTAGAAAGAGATCATTTTAGCCTACACATTTGATCTTTCCTAGCTTTAGAGTAACCTTCATAAGGTAACATGAATACATATTCATTCAGGTAACTATGTAAAAAGGATTTGTTAACATCTAATTGATGAATTATTTATGATTTTGCAGTAGCAACAACAAGCAAACTCTTACTGTAACCATTTTAGTAACCGTAGAAAGACTATCAACATAATCAACTCCTTCCACTTAATTATACTCCTTTGCAACTAATCAAGATTTATAGTGATCCATAGTGCCATCAAGCTTGAGTTTACCTTATACACCCAATGAGAACCAATAGCCTTTTTCCTTTTAGGTAAGCTAGTAACCTACCAAGTTTCATTTTCTTCCAATGCTCATAATTCAGATGTTTAGCTTCCATTTATTCAAGTTTAGTTCTAACTTGATTATAAGATTTGGCTCTTGAATATTTGAAACATTGGCTAAAAATGACATGTAATAGGTAGAAAAATATGGTGAAATAATGTAAGGATAAGTCTATGGTCTATATGGAGGAGATGTGTGTGAAACAATATAAGGAATTTGAAGTAGTAAGTCAGATTGAATATTGTTTGATACACTGTCATTTAACTACTATAGTCTATATTTTGGTTGAGATTTTTTTCTTGGTATAGGTTGTTCATGAATAGTGAGAGGAGTCCTTAAGGAAATAGCTTGAGGTGTTATGGTAGTTGGAGATATTTCAGTTTAAGCAGGTATTAGAGATGAGAAAGAGGGCTTAGAATTAATAATAAATTTTGACCAAATGGCATTTTCTTTACATGGTATGAAAGATAAAGGAATAGTAGATGAAAAACACGTGTCACTGTGTTTTAAAAAAACTTTTAGTTTGTTTTTTGTGGACATTACTTGCTAAGTCTTAGTCCTCACACAGATTTATTTTATCCACTTATAAGTTAATCTTATATTTAAAAAGTTTTGTTTTTGAAAGTTGAATAGTGATTTTACTATAGATAAAACTATTGCTACATTACAATGAGTTCATAGCATTATGCCTACAATCATATTTACAATATGACAAAAATTTCGAATTATGGCAATAGAAAACCAAAAAATTATAAATTCCACCTATACTTTATTTCCATAGAAAGATTGTGTTGTGCATTGTGAGCCAATACATAAGCTTTAATTTGATTAGCTATTCTATCAGCAATTTGGTATTTTTCTTATTTAAAAACAATGTTGGACGTAACTATATTGTCGACTTATCTAATTGTGTAATAAAATGTATGGAGATGTAGTAATTGGATTAAATTTTAAATAATATAAGTATGCCAACTTGTGGGAAAACATGATTGATCAAACTATTTTGCAGGTATAGATCAATTTTTATAAGGGCACACAAATATGTTTCTATATGGTTATATCTGTTTTGTTATATCAAAACTTTTTCTTTTTATTTCTAGTATAATTATAAGAAAACTCTTAAGTAATATTTAATTATAATGTATGAATCTTTATATCTCTATGATCAATCACCTTAGTTAGTATATGAGAAAATTGATAAATTTTGTACATCTAAAGATTCAACTAATCACTTGCATGAATTCAATTCGAGTTAACTTGTTAAAAATGTGTATATATACTACGTGTATATGCATTGATTGAACTAGGAATGTACTAAGAAAAAGGATTATGCGATATTTGAAGAGAAACTGTCTTTATTTATCTAAGTAACTAAATAGCTACCACTCATTTGCTGGGACACTTTTCTCTTTAATTATAATAAACATTTTATTTCTCAGACATGTTTCTCTTATAATTATAACAAAAATTAAAATGTGAACTAAAGACGAACATTGCAAGTCAGAGAAAAATGGCAATAAATGTGAACAACTAAACTAATTATTTAATGAAACAAAAAGTGGAAAATAATAGCTAAGGGGACATTATAACTCCCTCTTTACTCTAAATAGGGAGAAATTTATATAAAATGTTGGCAACTTAGTAGGCAAGGCAATTAAGGCTCAACGTATCCATATATTGGGTGTCTGGGAATGAGAGGAGACCCTATGGCTCTTATTCATTACATAAATATGATCATTGAAAGCACCAATGCTTTTAACTTGCATTGGTGGATAAGTATCCAATACATTTTCTCGGAGGAAAGCTTAGCCATGTCCTTTTATTCCTGGCCTTTCATGCCTTTCCACTGAAGTTTCTTTTTGTTTGTAACTATTTTTGGCCAACTCTTTTTGAATAAAGAGAACGCATTAGCTGGGAAGCTGAACCAAAACAAAGTTGGAAAGGGCAATTAAAATTAATTAAACATAAGCAATTGAAAGATGGAGCCAGTAACACTCATTATCTAATACAAGTTTGTAAATGAATTGAGAATAGAGTAATGGTGACAAATTTGAAGTATGACTATCTAATATTGAGACCCTAATTAGAAGCAATGATAAAGCTATGTTTGGAGTGAATATTATTGTATTTATCATATTCATTATAGAGTGTTATATATGAGTGAATTTGTAAATTGATATATACTTATTTTGGAATAATATCAAATTTCCATTTTAATAATAAGAAATCAGTGCCACAACTAATCACCAACTTGAAGATTGTTAAGTTTCATTAGTGATTGAATATTACATTTTCTACCTAGGAGACAAAAGAAGCCTAATTACTAGCATCGAATGTGAGGTTGCATAACTTTAGGGAACGAGTTCAAAAGGTAGTAGATTAACTAAAAGTTGAAATAAGATGGCCCAAGTTCCCTTAACCTAGTTACAAAGATTGCAGATGTTGTTTGTAATAGAAATACCTTTCTCTTTGTCTATCATCCTGAGACTTTGATTGTCGACCAACTTGCACATTACATGACAATAAATTTCTCTACTTCTCCTAAAAAATCTTAAATAGGACAAATTGAATAAGAAAATAATTGTGGAATATTCTTATACATTAAAAAGGTAAAAGACATAATTATACCCTATGATTCTAAAACTTTAAAAATTCTTTAATCTTTAAAATTTTCGTAAAACTTCTTTTCTTATACTTTAGATGAAAAATAACAATGAAACACGTATAGTATGAATATCAAACATGGACTAGTCAAATATCATTAATATGGTAACTTAACTCAGCTCTTAAACTCAATTTGAACTTATTAAACTTGACTCACATTAACAATTTGTTATAATTATCTTACATTTTCCCTAATTTTCGACTTACCCCATTACAAATTTAAGTCAAGTTTAATTAGATATGTTTGAGTATAAGATTTAGGTTAGATCATCATATAAAAAGTATTCAATTATTCAATGAGTAATATTTATGTCGCATACATTTCTTCATTGTTTTTAATCAAAATATGAGGGAAGGAATTTTTTAGAAAATTAAAATTCTTAAATATTTTTTTTAAAATTTTAAAGATTAATAGAATTTTCTATAATTTCTTAATTCACTGGAGAGCTTCGTATTTTTTACCCTTATAAATTATCTTATATTATTAGAGGAATCATTAGTTAGAAGGATTATTTAGGTATTATTTATAAAATATTTAAATATTATTAAAAATATTTAGGTATATGTGAATGTGTGATAATTAGAACAAGATGAAATACGTCTATACTTAATCTAATGCACCTATAAATACTCAACTCTCTTTTTATTTCAATTAGTCAAAATTAGAACTTTTAAGGATCTAATCTTATAGGTTCTAAGCTACAAATAAATATTTATAACTTAAATTTAGTTAGTGCATGAGTGTTTTAAATGTAACTCCTATTTTTTCATAATAATATTTTATTTCCTACTTCTTTCAATCTTAATTCAGTTACAACCTTATGCTATCTGCCTAATTGTTCCAAACTGGAGCCTAGTTAGGGTGTGTATATCTACTTATCATACAATTTAAGGCTGTCACTATAATCGGATTCTCCATATCAGAAAACTATGTTAGTTATTATTTACGCTTTTGAAGGTATTAGATATTATTTACCTATACAATTTTTGGTTACTTGAAATAGTAAAAGTTATTTCTTTTTAACTCAAAGTGGTTTGGAATAGAATCACTGGTATTTAAATTTAAGATTGAGAAGTTTAGCAAAAATAATTTTTTGTTTAATAAGAATAATTTTTCTTTGTGGAGGTTGAAAATAAAGAATATCTTCACAAAAGATAATTACCATATAATCATTGGTAGAAGGCTGACAAAATTACAAATGATGCCAAGTGAAATAACATAGATGTGAATATTATTACAAATATTCATCTATCTTTAATTCATGAAGTTTTGTCACACATAGAGGAGATAAGAACAACAATAGAGATATGAAATCATCTTACAAAGTTGCATGACAAAATCTAATATAGTGACCAAGCACATTAACTATTTGACTACTCTATTCTCTTAACTCACATTATCACCAAATTAAGAAATAATTTTGATGATATTACAATTGTGATTTTAGAGGAAGAAAGTCAGCATAAGAATAAGAAAAAACAAGTAGTCTGACTTACAAGTTGAATACCTAACGGTAACAAGAGGGAGATTAATGAAACATGGTCTAAGTGGGAGCCAAAATCATAGTAGATTAAATTCAATAAGTAAGAAAAATTTAAAATGCTATAATTGTAAAATAAAGTCATTTGAAGATGAATATTATAATTTAAATAAGAATAATTCAAACCCTCGACAAAATTTTACACATACTTCTAGATAGTGGTAATGCTTTTTATTATAAAGTAATAATAAATGAAAGTAAAAATCATTATTTTATAAATGGCTCTTCATCTTAAGAGTTACTTTTCTCATAACCTCTATAAGATAATCACTCCATCATTATGAACCTTATAAGGAGAATTTATGTATATTTATGACGATTATCCTCTTAATCTTAAGTGAAAAATATAAATTTTCTATTAGATTTTAAAGATAATTAGAGACACACTTGTAATTATAAAGGGAGAGAATATAGGTGTAAACTTGTACAAGTTAAAGAGAGAGACATTACTAGAAGTAGAAGCATCAGTTGTTACAAGCAGTCCAAGTGAAAGATCTTTGATGTTATGACATTTAAAAAATGGATATGTATCTAAGCAAGGAATCAAGATCCTTACTAAGCACAAGCTACTCCTTAGGCTCACAAAGATATCAGTTCTCTTTTGCAAGCATTATGTTTTAACTAAGCAACGTTGTGAAATTTAACATATCATATTTTAAAAGCCATGTTGATTTTAAATTGGTTCATTACGATGTATGACAGACACCAGTTTCATTCCCATGATTAATAAGGTATTATGTCTCTTTTATTGATGATTATTTTATGAGATGTTGGGTATATCCTATCAAGAGGAAAGCATACGTCTTCCCATTCTTTAAAGTTTTCAAAATGTGCACTAAACTTAATTTTGGTGAAAAGATCATGTGTTTAAGGAAATATAATGGATGAGAATATATTATAATGGATGAGAATATGTTATGATGAATTTGAAGCATTGTGTAAGTCATAAGCATCAAAAGACAATTTTTTATTGTAGACACTCTTCAATAAAATAGGGTGGCAATAAAGATGAACAAAACTTTATTAAAAAGAAAAAGAGTATTATTGAGAGCTATAAACCTAAACAAGGCTTTTTGGATAGAAGAAATCAATATCACCTTTTTATGGTGAATTGGAATCCATCAATTAGAGTTAGAGATAGAAAAATTATCCCAATATGATACAATTTAGTTTGAAGTCAATGATCTAAGCACTAATTGACAAAGCTTTTGGCTAGGCTCAGATTAGAGGGTTGGCCTAGTCTAAATAGTTTCAAACAAAAGGAGGTTATTTGTTTAATAGTTTCAAAACGACATCATTTTGACCCTTAAACTATTAAGTGGGAGATTGACTAAGCTTGATATTGAAAAAGTTGCGATTGAGTTGAAGACGTTGATGGAGATATGGATTAAGAAGCTAGTAGATTATTTCTAACCTACACATATTTAGAATTCTTATTTGTATGATATATAATTTCGAAGAGACCTTAAAGCTAAATCAAAAATTCAAGAAATACTTATTCTTAGGATATATTAATAAAGTAAAGGGGTATCACCTATGAGATCTCATTACTTATAAGGCTATTGACAATAAGGACATCAATTGTTTAAAGATAAATTACAAAGGGAAGAAGAGGACAATAATACTTCACAAAGAAGTTTAGAGACCGTGATATAAGTGGAAAAGGAATTTCAACAAAAAAATTATTCTGAAGCAACACTAGAGTAAGAAGATCAAGAACTAGTTAAATTTTAAGCTTCAAAAGTTTTTCGATTAGATCGCATAAAAATATCACCAAATTAATACTTAAATTACATAATAGAGAATAATATAGTATATTTTATTTTAACATACGATATAAAGTCATTAACTCTCCAAAAAGCACTTAATAATCTATATGTCTCTTAATGAATAACAATAATTCAAGAAGAAATTAGATCTATTTACAAAAATAAAAGTTAAGAGCTTGTACCATCACCATAAAGAAGGAAGCCAATTGGTGATAAATTGATTTCAAAATAAAGAAAAATTTTGACAATCAAGTAGATCGATATCATACAATATTCGTAATGAAAAGATATGTCTAGAAAGAAATAATTGACTCTAATGAAATAGTTTTGCCTAGAGTTGGACTTAATATAGTTACAGTATTCCCGGTAAAATATGTTTAACTTAAATATATAACAATTAGATGTGAAAACTACTTTCTTCATTTAATTTTAAAGAAAAAAATTTGTAAGCTTTAACTAAAACAAAAAGGGAAAGAGGAATTAATTTACAGGTTAATAGGTTCCAAGGTATTATTATAAGAGATTTAATTCTTTCATCATGAGTCTTGGATACAATATAATTAATGCAAACTCTTCTTCACTTTTTAAAACGATTAGTAATATTGATTTCAATATCTTAATATTGTATGTTGACAGCTTATTAGTTATAGGTCCCATCAAATATTATATTAAAGATACAATTGACTAGAAATTTGAAATGAAAGACTTGGGACCAAAAAATAAGATTTTAGTCATGTAAATTAAAAATAAAAATTAATAGAAGATTTGGCTTTCTAAAAAAATTGCTTGAAAAGATTTTGCAACATTTTATTATGCAAAATTGTTACCTAATATATATTCCTCGTTCTATTAATTTCAAGTTGTCTTCTAATATAAGCCCTGATATAATGAAGATGAGAGGATAAAGATGTCTTGAGTAATGTACAAGGATTTGAATTTGGTACTGTGCCGGCCGGTACTGACTGGAAGATATCGTGTCGGCCAAAAAATTGTACAAAATTCTGTTGTTTGCTAGTATTTGCCATAAATTTTAAAAAATTAAGGGACTAATTTGTAAATAAAAATTAATTTAAAAAAACCCCTCCAGCCAATGTGCCATTATATCCAGCCCAGCCCCAACAACATAGTCATTACCCAACACCCACCATTGCACCACACGTCTTCATCGTCGGACCGCTTGCCCAATTGCTCTCTCCAACCACCTGCCCAACCATTATCTCCAGTCTAGCTACCACCATCTCTACTCTCTCTCTTCATCACCACCCACTACTATTGTAAACTTTGTCCAAAATGATCCTTTCTAGTGACAAGTCAACTACGATTTTGTGGGTTTTATGATCGATATATGCAATAATGAGAGATTGGTGAGGTAGGGATTTTGTGATTTTGCTTTTCACCCAAGAAAGTGCTACGTGGTTAGATGGATCTTCTAGACCTACATAGTGAAAGGCTTATGTGTGTGTGGTTGGAGGTTGTGTAGAACATTTGAACTATGATTTTGACCAGTGAAAACTCAGTTGGTATGTATTCTTTAGGAAAATATATTCCTTAGATTTTAAAACTATTAAGCATAGTATAAGGACAAAATTAACCTAACATTATAAACAATCCTCGATAATTATAAGGAAAAAATTAACCTAACATTATAAACAATCCTCGATAATATATTATAATATATATTATCGAGGATTGTTTATAATGTTAGTTTAATTTTATCCTTATACTGTTGGCCCCCGAAATTTTTCTTGTTGAATTAAGCATGATTTAAATGAATTATGAGAATTGATGGATTAATTTTTGGGGAATAATTATTTATGTCAAGGTTAGTAGGACTTGTATTACATAGGTTAATTGAAGTTAAGTGTTAATGTTGTAAGAATGTATCAAGGGCTAAATGGGCAAGTCCCTTAAGGTTTAAAGATATAAAGCTTATCTTGAAGGGCAAAAGGGACATTTTGTAACATCCCGTTTCCGTCCAAAGGGTTAGAACCCAAATTTTTTTTTGGTACATGTAAGATCAAAAAGAGAAATTGGGATAACACATCTCATGCTCATGCATTACATAAGGTATGCACATGAATAGTGAATCCTTGCACATAACAATAATTGTACATGCATTCATTGACATTCCGGGTATAATTGTAAA
>JAOTAW010000003.1:15153694-15168150 GCA_025629945.1 Erythroxylum savannarum
TTACATAAAAAAGTTATTATTTTAAATTTTTAACTAATAAAAAAATTAAAATTTTACCTCCACTAAAATTTTGCCCCCACTAAATTTTTTTTTTACCTCCAGTAAAATTTTGCCACCACTCAAAAAATTTTTTGGATCCATCCCTAAAATGTAAGAGTATTCTTAACGCATGTTGAGCTACAAGCTCGTTGTGACCGGGGAGGTTATTCTTATCTGCCATAAAAACAGGACTCAATGCAACATATTAACATAGAATTAATTATTTATTATTTGGTAAGCTTCATATATGAACTCAATTGAAGTGGCCCACGTAGAAGTCGGATAGTACAATAATTGAGGGCCGACCTCTTATTTTCCTTTTTCTTTTCCCATTGAAAAAGAATGAGAGACATGTATGGTGGTGCTGGTGGGGCTCTGGATTAGGAATCGCACGTGGGCTTTCGCTAAAGCTGCCATTTTGACCAGCTTTCTTTCTATGTCTCTTCGGTTTAGACTTCACGTCGTGAGAGTTGGCACCTCCTTATGTGGCCGACGATGGAATATAGGATTGGATTTGGAAATTCAGTTACTGTAGACCTGACAGCTTTGTCCCACAATCGACAGTCACTATTGAAAAGAATCACAATTTCACCGGTACCCACCTTGGAAATTACAGCCATGATGTTTTGAAAATAACATGGTTTGCGACCATCGGTAAAGTCTTTACTGTTCTGTTTTCTAGTAATGAATTTTTAGCGATTCTTTTGTTCACCTACTGTAGGAGACTACCAAACATAAGAATCTCAGGTGATGTCTCAGTCCATGCCACAATTTAAATGATCACATTGTCTTTTCTGCCTATATCTTGTATCTTGCTTAGGATATCCTACTCTCTTCTTTCTCTAACCAATAAAAATGAAATAACACATCTAGTCCCTAACTGTAAAGTTTATGTCAAGATAGGTAAAGTGATTCGTTTTTGCTTTTCCAAAGTACGTCCAAATTTAAGAGTTTCACTTCCAATAAAATGTTTTGGAGGAAAAGGTTTTAAATGTTAAAGAAGTCTTTTGTTCTTCAAATCTCTGTCTTTTTTAATTCACCATCAATACATTTCCGCCAAATATATTGCAGTTTTATGTATACCAAATCCACAATGCTAGAACAGTAGGTCGGTTCACTTCTGATTTATAATGATGGGGTGGAGTAGAAACAAAATGCGAATACTATTGGAAGCAGAACAGTCATGATCTTTACTACACACGTGGCACTCGTGATATCGGTTGTAACCCAATAATGAGTTAAGAGTTTGACCACGAAAAGCAAGCAGCTGCCGTAAGATGATTCAAAAACACAGAGGACAAAAGGAGGGCGTGTTGTGGTACTTCTTTCATTGTTAATCACATTATCTCCATGATTTTATTATGCCCTAATGCTGTTTGGTTGTCGACAAGCGAATCAAGTCAAGATTGAGAAGAGAGGCTGCTTAACAACGTCTTAACTTGATTAACGTTAATTTAAGGTTACTACAACTTCTTGTCAGAGCAGTCAAAGGGGAAATAATAGCATTGAGCGAGTCTAAGGGCATTTTCCTTTTTGGTGGAAAAGCAAAATTGCATCCAATAATTAGGTCTAATTGAACGCTTTCCGGAGCTAACCCTTAAAAAAGTTTGTATTTCATGCAAAGTAGGAGCGACACATAAATTTAAGACTAAATAGCATCAATCATTATCAATATCTCTAAACCTCACTTCATATGATTAAAGGGCCTACATGCTGGCTCATCACATTCACACCACTCATTTTATCTAATATTGTTCGTCTTTTAACTTCTTTATATCATATATGTAGTATGACAAATAGAATTCGTTTATGTGATACCTAATAATTGGACTAGACTAACAACTGCAGCTGGATAAAAAATGAAAGATATTTGAATTTTACTCCCAATATCGTAATATAATAAATATTAAAACTTATTCTCATCAATGTCAAAATACAATTCTTGAGTTAAAAATTCCTATTAAATACACTACTAATCACACAACTTGCTAATTTTATATAGCCTTCTTGAGTAGAAACAGATTTAGCAGAAACTCTAATTGGTCGTGACACTATGAGAGTTTTGTAATATGCCAACTGATTATTGCAACTGACTTGCAAAAAGTAGCAACGAGCAAGAATTGGTTAACAAGAGGATAAGCATCAGAATACAATTTTTTGGAACTGGCTTTTCCTTTAGGTGCAAGATTACACAGCCATTTCTTTCTTGGATTACTTCAAGCCGTAGGCACTTGAAGCCAAGGACAGCTCAGAAGTTGGGAAACATGAAGAAGAGTCAAAAACCATCAACGCGCGTCAGTTCTTCCGTTCAGTTTCCATGTATTTTCACATCTATCATTAAGTGATTTGCACTATATTTCACAGGCAAAGGAAGAGCCTCTCTTTCTCAGTTGGCGGGCAGCTACTAGCCAATTGCCACACAAAATAAAGTTGGGACTTGGGATTGTGGGGTTATCGTAAATCCTTTCCATTTCAACCTCCTTACAGGAAATTTTTAAGGCTCCTGAAAGATATAAAAAATTAAGAAGTTGCTAAAGCTCTTGATTTAGTTTAATTTATTCAATGATGGCTAAACCTCCCTCCAAAGGATAAGTCCTTAACATGTAAAGGAGTTGGGTAGCCGTGGAAATATTTACAAAAGAATAGACAATAACTTGGAAGAGACAGAAATGAATGAACATCAGGAAGCATCATTGGTTACATAATAAAGAAGTTCTAATTCATACCATCTGATCGATGTATACATCTAAGCCCATAAGGCTAATTTATATCAAAATTTGTTAAATAGCCATGTCCCGCAGCAGCAGCTATGTACACTCCACCAAGAAAAGCCAAAAAGAAGTGGGAAAAGAAAAAAAGGAAAAGGAACTCCTTATCACCAGTTAGCTCACTCGTGCCAACAAAGAAGCATGACCACACATCTCCTTATTATGTAAAGCCTGGCCCTTTGCTCTCTGAGAACAGCTCCTAGTCCTCTGCTTGATAGCCTTCTCTTTGCGCTTCCCATGCTAGCACTACCCATCTTCATCTTTATTTTTGAAATAGCTGAAGAATTTCCGGGAAAGAGAGAATTTTGAGTCAGTGACAGAGAGAAGAGTGTTTTTTCCGTGGTTTGAGGTACGATAAACTTAGGCTTGAGTTTGGATTGAGAAGTGCAACGATGGTTTGTATTATATAGTAACTAGAGTGTGGTCCTATGTCACAGTGGTCTAGAAAAGAGCCAACGATGGGCCATGAAAGAGCGTGCAGTGTCCTAAGCCCACCCGACACTGTCATCTTGACCCCACGACCCCACTCCCACTTGTGCACCATACCCTTACAGTCGAAGAAAAAAAATGATGCGATAGGAAAGAAATCATGAATACAAGCATAGTCCCATTTCTATTATCTGTCTCATTCTTTGCTTTGCCTTGTCACACTCTATATCCTAACTCGTGTAAGCGTCACCCACCAGCAAGATGGGTCGGCCATTACTTCAATAAGGTGACAAATTTTTATAGTATATTATTCGTAGTATGATGATGACCTCTTTTTCATCTTTTTAAAATGCTTTCCTCCTCAGCTGTCCGTTGGATCCACATAAACAGGCATTTAGGGTATTTGAATCCTGCATAAGAATCCATGTTAACTACCTTTAACAAGTTTAAAGATTTATAATGAGCTCATTCTTTTGACTCTAATGTTAAACCTTCCATATGTGGGGACATATTGACATGCAACAATGGCTTGATAAGATGTTGGGTGTTGTCACCCACTTGATCTAATGTTTTTCTTTTCTAGTTATCCAAACATTAGTTGCACATTTCTTTTTGCATGATTTGTAGGATTTACATTGGGCGTGACAGACCCTTCTAACAATATTTATTAGATGACAAATCTGTCTCAGTGGTGTTATCTTTTATCACAAAAACATGAAGTTTTTGTACATCCAATTTCACGTAAGCTCATTTTAGATCAATCAAATTAAATTCTTCATTTTAAAAGGTATAATAACACTGAAACCACAGATGGCTTTCCCAGAATTGGCAGTGAACAAACATTGAAGGTGAAGATCAAGACATTAATGAGTTTTGAGAACTGGAATTAGTTGAATTCATGTTACAATGTAACGTTGGCAACAGACCGGATGAGAAAAAATCCCATCAATACTGATGACACCTGAGATCTGCTATACAAACTTGAATCCAGATCGAAAGTTTGCTCAGATTGTATGACAGAGAGGTCTTGATGATGCCCAAGTTATCTTCGGCAGCAAAATCTGAAGATTCCCTTGATTACTAGTGTGGCAAACGTTAGGGCATCCAAAATATCCAAGAATTTCAATATCTAAGTTTTAAATTAAATATTCACAAAAAATATATATATATATAAAATCTGAAGAAGTAATTAAAAGAAGAGTTTTAGTCAAATAAAATCTCTCTCAAAGCCAGCAACAACTTGCTTGGTCTCGTGTTCCTGTTCCTCCCATTTCCCCAAGGGCACCAACTCCCATTCAACCTCATTGTAAATAATATTATTCTAATTGCCCTTTCAACAACTGTAAGCTGTCAATATCGATCCAAGAGCTCACCAGCATTTTGTTGCTTCTTTTCAACCTTTTTTAAGGCGAGGACAAGATATTTGAGATGCTATTTGTAGGCTTTAACTTATATATGGCACATGACACTTGGATATTTAGATTCTATATGTACCGAAAATAACACATGCACTTAGTTGTTTCTATCATTTGGGTAACGTAAGCTTGCTGGAATGCATCAATCCATTAAACATGGTATTAGTGCCTCACCGGAACGTTATTGTCTTCATGTCTTAGACGTATATCATTATCAGGGATCAAATTGATTCCACTTCAATATAAATACGAAAATCAAAGTCTAGTTATGATCCCCTAAGAGCCTTGCGCAGAAGGAATCGCATTTTTAAAAAAATTATAATGTTAGTAGATGAAGTGACATAGTAATAAATTCAATTTCTTTTTTCTATCCGTCGTTCATGTGGGTTACCTGATGACTGTTAACTTAGTACCCAAAATTAGTTACAGCTAGCAGATTTTTCTTATTATGTCAACAGTAACGAAGTACAAAATTGGAAGCCATGAAGTAATAATGAACAACTGGCACTGAACATTAGAAATAATGAACTTCACATAACCAAAGTAGTCTCTGAAATGCACTGTAATCAAAGTGTTACCAGCCTCGCTTAAAGAGTCTATGTCACAGGTTGTGTCGTTGTACCCTATGCCAAATTGAAAATTAGCCATGCTGTACTGAACAAGAAGGTCAGATTTGCACGTGAAGTTCTCGTGATTTACAACGCATTGCCCGCGCGAGACTCAACAAGAAACATTTTTTGTTCGTTATCTTAGTTCCATAAACTTTGAAAACCATATTTTATTAGGTATTCATCACCTTATAATTCCCTTTTTATTAAGCAACGTCCTTACCCACATTATGTACTTACTTCCACTAGTTATGAATATAGTTTAATATATCATTCATTCAATTTCAATACGAATAGTAGCTTGTCCATCTGTGTACTATTATGGCTCAATTTCTGCACCAATATCTGTACGAGCGGTGCAGAAATTGTAAGTGTAGTTAGCTGTCCATCAATATTCAATACGAATAGTGGCTTTTGACATATTAATTGCCTATTTCTGCCTTATGATAGGAAAGTCCTTTTCGGACAATAATGCCAATGTTCAAATACCTGTTTACACGGCTGATAAGATAACTTGAGGTATGGCTTCGACATTCGCAAACATTTGAAGAAATTTTCAGTTGCAACTACATACCATATAATAATAGAAAGTAATTTATGACGTAATTAGTATCAACTTGCAGTATTTTCTGCCATTTGACAGTGGCACATTAGAAAATAGTTTTGTTCGCGGGTTTACAAAATTTTTTAAATTAAATATTTGATATTTATAAATTAATCTTCAATATTAACCCTTTATTTTTTGTAAAACAACTGAAATTTAATAACAAAATTAAAATTAATAACTTTTATAAGATTTATTATACTATAAATTTCTAAGAATATATTATTAAATTTAATATATTAGAGAAAGTATTACAAAATTTTAATAAGTTAAAAATTGATTCTTAAATATTTAATAAAAAAAGGCATGTCTTGAAACGATCGGTAAAGTTGGTTTTTTTAAACTAAAAATTCACAAATTCATTTCAAGTTTCTTCGAAAAAAAATGCAACGAGAAACAACATATATATTAGAAGTTAAAAGCTTTGGCATACCTTTTGCTAAGTTTTAAAGTATTAAAATGATGTTAAAAAGATAAAATTCGTTTTATACCTAGGCAAAGGTAAATTCTAGTGAAACCTTCTGTACTTTAGAATGTATTAGAAAGAATATTGGTGGTGAACGGGACAGGATCTGAAAAAGCTGAGTTTCATCCATTTAAAAATAAAAGGGAAAGGAAAAATAAAAGTTAAAAGGAATAACACATATTCCTGAGAATCGTTGCAACTTGCTCGAACTGCCATCGCAGCTGACATAAGGACCATCGAGGAAATGTCACACTGCCATATCCGAATTCCGGAGCTCATCTAGGAAAGTGGCGAGACTAAATGTACAATTCCTGGCATTCACTTCATTTAATCCCCTTTTATTCTTTGTCATCAGTACATGACCATAAGTGATAAGTCACCAAGAGCCATACACGTGCGGTCAAAAGAATCGGGCGTTTTTCTTCACAATTTCCAACTAATATTCCATTTTTAACTCAAAAGTCCAAGACCGTCCATTTATAAAGTTTGGAACCCAGACATTTACACAGAAACATACAATTTTCATTCATTAGCTTCATGAGTCCAACATAAGATTCTCCTTCTTTCTATGGTCTCATTCAATTTCCTTATGAGCTTCATTTGAAGTCAATAATCTTCCTTTCTTCCTAGGCTTTCCTGAACTATAAGAGCATACATATGTGCCTATTTCTGGCAGTGGAAATGTCTAATATAGATATAGAACAGACTTCTATAAGTTCTTGGAAATGAGAAAGCCGAAGTTTTTGCACTTAGCAGCTTCTCCATCATCCTGTTGGGTATGAGTAGCAGCCCCCGCCTTTGCATGAAGACGAAGCTAGGACTCCTTCGCTATCAAATTATGGGTGAGCTCTAATTAAGTCAGATTTTGCACTTACTCTTTTATTCCAATCATATATATATATATATATGATTGGAATAAAAGAGTAAGTGCAAAATCTGACTTAATTAGAGCTCACCCATAATTTGATAGCGAAGGAGTCCTAGCTTCGTCTTCATGCAAAGGCGGGGGCTGCTACTCATACCCAACAGGATGATGGAGAAGCTGCTAAGTGCAAAAACTTCGGCTTTCTCATTTCCAAGAACTTATAGAAGTCTGTTCTATATCTATATTAGACATTTCCACTGCCAGAAATAGGCACATATGTATGCTCTTATAGTTCAGGAAAGCCTAGGAAGAAAGGAAGATTATTGACTTCAAATGAAGCTCATAAGGAAATTGAATGAGACCATAGAAAGAAGGAGAATCTTATGTTGGACTCATGAAGCTAATGAATGAAAATTGTATGTTTCTGTGTAAATGTCTGGGTTCCAAACTTTATAAATGGACGGTCTTGGACTTTTGAGTTAAAAATGGAATATTAGTTGGAAATTGTGAAGAAAAACGCCCGATTCTTTTGACCGCACGTGTATGGCTCTTGGTGACTTATCACTTATGGTCATGTACTGATGACAAAGAATAAAAGGGGATTAAATGAAGTGAATGCCAGGAATTGTACATTTAGTCTCGCCACTTTCCTAGATGAGCTCCGGAATTCGGATATGGCAGTGTGACATTTCCTCGATGGTCCTTATGTCAGCTGCGATGGCAGTTCGAGCAAGTTGCAACGATTCTCAGGAATATGTGTTATTCCTTTTAACTTTTATTTTTCCTTTCCCTTTTATTTTTAAATGGATGAAACTCAGCTTTTTCAGATCCTGTCCCGTTCACCACCAATATTCTTTCTAATACATTCTAAAGTACAGAAGGTTTCACTAGAATTTACCTTTGCCTAGGTATAAAACGAATTTTATCTTTTTAACATCATTTTAATACTTTAAAACTTAGCAAAAGGTATGCCAAAGCTTTTAACTTCTAATATATATGTTGTTTCTCGTTGCATTTTTTTTCGAAGAAACTTGAAATGAATTTGTGAATTTTTAGTTTAAAAAAACCAACTTTACCGATCGTTTCAAGACATGCCTTTTTTTATTAAATATTTAAGAATCAATTTTTAACTTATTAAAATTTTGTAATACTTTCTCTAATATATTAAATTTAATAATATATTCTTAGAAATTTATAGTATAATAAATCTTATAAAAGTTATTAATTTTAATTTTGTTATTAAATTTCAGTTGTTTTACAAAAAATAAAGGGTTAATATTGAAGATTAATTTATAAATATCAAATATTTAATTTAAAAAATTTTGTAAACCCGCGAACAAAACTATTTTCTAATGTGCCACTGTCAAATGGCAGAAAATACTGCAAGTTGATACTAATTACGTCATAAATTACTTTCTATTATTATATGGTATGTAGTTGCAACTGAAAATTTCTTCAAATGTTTGCGAATGTCGAAGCCATACCTCAAGTTATCTTATCAGCCGTGTAAACAGGTATTTGAACATTGGCATTATTGTCCGAAAAGGACTTTCCTATCATAAGGCAGAAATAGGCAATTAATATGTCAAAAGCCACTATTCGTATTGAATATTGATGGACAGCTAACTACACTTACAATTTCTGCACCGCTCGTACAGATATTGGTGCAGAAATTGAGCCATAATAGTACACAGATGGACAAGCTACTATTCGTATTGAAATTGAATGAATGATATATTAAACTATATTCATAACTAGTGGAAGTAAGTACATAATGTGGGTAAGGACGTTGCTTAATAAAAAGGGAATTATAAGGTGATGAATACCTAATAAAATATGGTTTTCAAAGTTTATGGAACTAAGATAACGAACAAAAAATGTTTCTTGTTGAGTCTCGCGCGGGCAATGCGTTGTAAATCACGAGAACTTCACGTGCAAATCTGACCTTCTTGTTCAGTACAGCATGGCTAATTTTCAATTTGGCATAGGGTACAACGACACAACCTGTGACATAGACTCTTTAAGCGAGGCTGGTAACACTTTGATTACAGTGCATTTCAGAGACTACTTTGGTTATGTGAAGTTCATTATTTCTAATGTTCAGTGCCAGTTGTTCATTATTACTTCATGGCTTCCAATTTTGTACTTCGTTACTGTTGACATAATAAGAAAAATCTGCTAGCTGTAACTAATTTTGGGTACTAAGTTAACAGTCATCAGGTAACCCACATGAACGACGGATAGAAAAAAGAAATTGAATTTATTACTATGTCACTTCATCTACTAACATTATAATTTTTTTAAAAATGCGATTCCTTCTGCGCAAGGCTCTTAGGGGATCATAACTAGACTTTGATTTTCGTATTTATATTGAAGTGGAATCAATTTGATCCCTGATAATGATATACGTCTAAGACATGAAGACAATAACGTTCCGGTGAGGCACTAATACCATGTTTAATGGATTGATGCATTCCAGCAAGCTTACGTTACCCAAATGATAGAAACAACTAAGTGCATGTGTTATTTTCGGTACATATAGAATCTAAATATCCAAGTGTCATGTGCCATATATAAGTTAAAGCCTACAAATAGCATCTCAAATATCTTGTCCTCGCCTTAAAAAAGGTTGAAAAGAAGCAACAAAATGCTGGTGAGCTCTTGGATCGATATTGACAGCTTACAGTTGTTGAAAGGGCAATTAGAATAATATTATTTACAATGAGGTTGAATGGGAGTTGGTGCCCTTGGGGAAATGGGAGGAACAGGAACACGAGACCAAGCAAGTTGTTGCTGGCTTTGAGAGAGATTTTATTTGACTAAAACTCTTCTTTTAATTACTTCTTCAGATTTTATATATATATATATTTTTTGTGAATATTTAATTTAAAACTTAGATATTGAAATTCTTGGATATTTTGGATGCCCTAACGTTTGCCACACTAGTAATCAAGGGAATCTTCAGATTTTGCTGCCGAAGATAACTTGGGCATCATCAAGACCTCTCTGTCATACAATCTGAGCAAACTTTCGATCTGGATTCAAGTTTGTATAGCAGATCTCAGGTGTCATCAGTATTGATGGGATTTTTTCTCATCCGGTCTGTTGCCAACGTTACATTGTAACATGAATTCAACTAATTCCAGTTCTCAAAACTCATTAATGTCTTGATCTTCACCTTCAATGTTTGTTCACTGCCAATTCTGGGAAAGCCATCTGTGGTTTCAGTGTTATTATACCTTTTAAAATGAAGAATTTAATTTGATTGATCTAAAATGAGCTTACGTGAAATTGGATGTACAAAAACTTCATGTTTTTGTGATAAAAGATAACACCACTGAGACAGATTTGTCATCTAATAAATATTGTTAGAAGGGTCTGTCACGCCCAATGTAAATCCTACAAATCATGCAAAAAGAAATGTGCAACTAATGTTTGGATAACTAGAAAAGAAAAACATTAGATCAAGTGGGTGACAACACCCAACATCTTATCAAGCCATTGTTGCATGTCAATATGTCCCCACATATGGAAGGTTTAACATTAGAGTCAAAAGAATGAGCTCATTATAAATCTTTAAACTTGTTAAAGGTAGTTAACATGGATTCTTATGCAGGATTCAAATACCCTAAATGCCTGTTTATGTGGATCCAACGGACAGCTGAGGAGGAAAGCATTTTAAAAAGATGAAAAAGAGGTCATCATCATACTACGAATAATATACTATAAAAATTTGTCACCTTATTGAAGTAATGGCCGACCCATCTTGCTGGTGGGTGACGCTTACACGAGTTAGGATATAGAGTGTGACAAGGCAAAGCAAAGAATGAGACAGATAATAGAAATGGGACTATGCTTGTATTCATGATTTCTTTCCTATCGCATCATTTTTTTTCTTCGACTGTAAGGGTATGGTGCACAAGTGGGAGTGGGGTCGTGGGGTCAAGATGACAGTGTCGGGTGGGCTTAGGACACTGCACGCTCTTTCATGGCCCATCGTTGGCTCTTTTCTAGACCACTGTGACATAGGACCACACTCTAGTTACTATATAATACAAACCATCGTTGCACTTCTCAATCCAAACTCAAGCCTAAGTTTATCGTACCTCAAACCACGGAAAAAACACTCTTCTCTCTGTCACTGACTCAAAATTCTCTCTTTCCCGGAAATTCTTCAGCTATTTCAAAAATAAAGATGAAGATGGGTAGTGCTAGCATGGGAAGCGCAAAGAGAAGGCTATCAAGCAGAGGACTAGGAGCTGTTCTCAGAGAGCAAAGGGCCAGGCTTTACATAATAAGGAGATGTGTGGTCATGCTTCTTTGTTGGCACGAGTGAGCTAACTGGTGATAAGGAGTTCCTTTTCCTTTTTTTCTTTTCCCACTTCTTTTTGGCTTTTCTTGGTGGAGTGTACATAGCTGCTGCTGCGGGACATGGCTATTTAACAAATTTTGATATAAATTAGCCTTATGGGCTTAGATGTATACATCGATCAGATGGTATGAATTAGAACTTCTTTATTATGTAACCAATGATGCTTCCTGATGTTCATTCATTTCTGTCTCTTCCAAGTTATTGTCTATTCTTTTGTAAATATTTCCACGGCTACCCAACTCCTTTACATGTTAAGGACTTATCCTTTGGAGGGAGGTTTAGCCATCATTGAATAAATTAAACTAAATCAAGAGCTTTAGCAACTTCTTAATTTTTTATATCTTTCAGGAGCCTTAAAAATTTCCTGTAAGGAGGTTGAAATGGAAAGGATTTACGATAACCCCACAATCCCAAGTCCCAACTTTATTTTGTGTGGCAATTGGCTAGTAGCTGCCCGCCAACTGAGAAAGAGAGGCTCTTCCTTTGCCTGTGAAATATAGTGCAAATCACTTAATGATAGATGTGAAAATACATGGAAACTGAACGGAAGAACTGACGCGCGTTGATGGTTTTTGACTCTTCTTCATGTTTCCCAACTTCTGAGCTGTCCTTGGCTTCAAGTGCCTACGGCTTGAAGTAATCCAAGAAAGAAATGGCTGTGTAATCTTGCACCTAAAGGAAAAGCCAGTTCCAAAAAATTGTATTCTGATGCTTATCCTCTTGTTAACCAATTCTTGCTCGTTGCTACTTTTTGCAAGTCAGTTGCAATAATCAGTTGGCATATTACAAAACTCTCATAGTGTCACGACCAATTAGAGTTTCTGCTAAATCTGTTTCTACTCAAGAAGGCTATATAAAATTAGCAAGTTGTGTGATTAGTAGTGTATTTAATAGGAATTTTTAACTCAAGAATTGTATTTTGACATTGATGAGAATAAGTTTTAATATTTATTATATTACGATATTGGGAGTAAAATTCAAATATCTTTCATTTTTTATCCAGCTGCAGTTGTTAGTCTAGTCCAATTATTAGGTATCACATAAACGAATTCTATTTGTCATACTACATATATGATATAAAGAAGTTAAAAGACGAACAATATTAGATAAAATGAGTGGTGTGAATGTGATGAGCCAGCATGTAGGCCCTTTAATCATATGAAGTGAGGTTTAGAGATATTGATAATGATTGATGCTATTTAGTCTTAAATTTATGTGTCGCTCCTACTTTGCATGAAATACAAACTTTTTTAAGGGTTAGCTCCGGAAAGCGTTCAATTAGACCTAATTATTGGATGCAATTTTGCTTTTCCACCAAAAAGGAAAATGCCCTTAGACTCGCTCAATGCTATTATTTCCCCTTTGACTGCTCTGACAAGAAGTTGTAGTAACCTTAAATTAACGTTAATCAAGTTAAGACGTTGTTAAGCAGCCTCTCTTCTCAATCTTGACTTGATTCGCTTGTCGACAACCAAACAGCATTAGGGCATAATAAAATCATGGAGATAATGTGATTAACAATGAAAGAAGTACCACAACACGCCCTCCTTTTGTCCTCTGTGTTTTTGAATCATCTTACGGCAGCTGCTTGCTTTTCGTGGTCAAACTCTTAACTCATTATTGGGTTACAACCGATATCACGAGTGCCACGTGTGTAGTAAAGATCATGACTGTTCTGCTTCCAATAGTATTCGCATTTTGTTTCTACTCCACCCCATCATTATAAATCAGAAGTGAACCGACCTACTGTTCTAGCATTGTGGATTTGGTATACATAAAACTGCAATATATTTGGCGGAAATGTATTGATGGTGAATTAAAAAAGACAGAGATTTGAAGAACAAAAGACTTCTTTAACATTTAAAACCTTTTCCTCCAAAACATTTTATTGGAAGTGAAACTCTTAAATTTGGACGTACTTTGGAAAAGCAAAAACGAATCACTTTACCTATCTTGACATAAACTTTACAGTTAGGGACTAGATGTGTTATTTCATTTTTATTGGTTAGAGAAAGAAGAGAGTAGGATATCCTAAGCAAGATACAAGATATAGGCAGAAAAGACAATGTGATCATTTAAATTGTGGCATGGACTGAGACATCACCTGAGATTCTTATGTTTGGTAGTCTCCTACAGTAGGTGAACAAAAGAATCGCTAAAAATTCATTACTAGAAAACAGAACAGTAAAGACTTTACCGATGGTCGCAAACCATGTTATTTTCAAAACATCATGGCTGTAATTTCCAAGGTGGGTACCGGTGAAATTGTGATTCTTTTCAATAGTGACTGTCGATTGTGGGACAAAGCTGTCAGGTCTACAGTAACTGAATTTCCAAATCCAATCCTATATTCCATCGTCGGCCACATAAGGAGGTGCCAACTCTCACGACGTGAAGTCTAAACCGAAGAGACATAGAAAGAAAGCTGGTCAAAATGGCAGCTTTAGCGAAAGCCCACGTGCGATTCCTAATCCAGAGCCCCACCAGCACCACCATACATGTCTCTCATTCTTTTTCAATGGGAAAAGAAAAAGGAAAATAAGAGGTCGGCCCTCAATTATTGTACTATCCGACTTCTACGTGGGCCACTTCAATTGAGTTCATATATGAAGCTTACCAAATAATAAATAATTAATTCTATGTTAATATGTTGCATTGAGTCCTGTTTTTATGGCAGATAAGAATAACCTCCCCGGTCACAACGAGCTTGTAGCTCAACATGCGTTAAGAATACTCTTACATTTTAGGGATGGATCCAAAAAATTTTTTGAGTGGTGGCAAAATTTTACTGGAGGTAAAAAAAAAATTTAGTGGGGGCAAAATTTTAGTGGAGGTAAAATTTTAATTTTTTTATTAGTTAAAAATTTAAAATAATAACTTTTTTATGTAA
>JAOTAW010000003.1:15302832-15316013 GCA_025629945.1 Erythroxylum savannarum
TCTTGCTATGAGCATTTTCATACATATTTAAATTATGTTATTATTTTGTTTCTTCTGCTTAAATTAATATTGTTTTGTTGCTTTCATGTCTGACAAGTGCAGTCTAGTGGAGGATCTGAATTATTGGTAGAAGCAGGAGACCAAAGACGTGTAATTTGTCTACCAGTGAAAATTCAAGGCAAAGTGGCAAGTGCAAAGTTTATTGATAGAAGTCTTGTAATCACTGTACGCTAATGTAACTTAAACTTTTGATAGCCTATGGATAGCCTTCAAATAGAGGTGGTTATTAATTTTGGATAATTTACCTTGAAATAAATTGGCTTCATAGCGGATGTATAGAAATAAGCATCCTGCTCACAGGAAGTATAGATATGATGTCTAGAATCCCTTTAACTTACACCATGATGGGTGAACATGCATACTTGATAGGGAGAACATGCAAACTTAATAGTCTTCGATCCTCATTATTGCATACATATAGGACCTCAAGATTTGAAGCCCAATTATCAGTGTTTGGTACCCCACGCTTGAGTTAGGAACGGAAGTGAAATCTTTCAATTCTGAACCATCTATTTTCCTCCTGTATCCAGCATAGCTTACTGTGTTGAAGTGATAAACTAGCTCTTAGCAAGGTTTTAAGAATTTTCTATGCATTTTCACCGCACTGGTTTCATGCGAGGTTGAAGCACATAATGTCTGGTGTTTTACAGTGGTCTGAAGCGTTGCAGAGTTCATTATGCTATGTCAGGTAAATCCAAACAGAAAAGACGGTGCAATTTTTACCCATTTCTTTAGCTTATGTATTTGCATTTAGTGGGAATGCGTGGGATAAATCAAGCTTTATGCCTTCCTATTTTTAAGTTTTATCTCCTGTTTCAATATATTTTTGTTAACTAGTATCCTCGCTATGCTTCTGCTGGAGAAGGCAGGTACAACAGGAAGCTTTAAGATCAATATCTATTGTACTTGAAGCTTATTTTCTTCTCCCATTTGTGCATGTACACGGTCCCTCAGTTCTTCAAAAGCCTTCGTACTCTGAGCATCAAAACCTCCAGCAAACTGGAAATAGGTCCCAGAGGGAGACAAATCTTAAACGTAAGTAAGAACTAGGAAGCTAAATTTTGAAAATATACATTCTAAATTTCAAGAGTAAGATGAACTTGTAGTATTTTCTAATCAGTCTAAAGTCCACACCTGATGAACTCGGAAAGCAAAACGTACGCCTTGCAAAAGCAAGAACTCTCTGTTGGGTTCCTTATCAGGCCCACCCAAAGCATCAAGTTCCAGTGATACACGTTTTATATACTTCCTTGCCAATTGCACAGACGATAGCTTTATCTGCAATAGAAGAATCTGAAGTCACCGGCATATGAAACAACTGAAGTTACTCTACTTAATGTCCGTGCACTTGTTATGTCATGCATAAATTTTGTTGCAGTTCCAGTTAAACTGATATTATCATCAATTGCCTCGTCTTCTATGGATTCTCGTTTCATGCACAGAAACAGAAAACAAGAAGCGCTGCAAATCTTCTCTTCAATAAAGTTCATACCTTACCAACAACTCCTGAATCTAATAACCAGTCAAATGGGATCGCAAATGCCCTGTATCGTGAAATAGCCACGTCCCTTGTACGTAGCAGTGCATAAACACTGCTCTCCACTCTGTTAAAATGTGAAAGAAAACAAGGAAAAGGACACCGAATCAGTACTATGATAATAGAAATAAAAGTAGGAACTTACTGGCCTAAGAAGAGTCAGAGGTGCTATACAAAAACAAGATGAAAGTCGAGAACTCTTTGAAATAAGAGCAGGAGATGCATATGCATACTTTTCAAGCAATTTGTACATCCTCTTCAAAGCAGCCTCACATGGGAGGTTGGGATCATCGACAAAACAGGAGACCTGCTTCTCCAATTTCATTAGGTCCTGATATTCGAAAGCCGCCTCTCTCAGTGCGTCAGCTTTGCTTTCAGGCCACTCAAAATGCTTGAGAACTGCCCGTTCATCAACCTAACACAATGAAAAAGTAGAGAATAGTACGATAAGATGTCCCAAGGACGTGCTCATCCAATTGTTTGAATAGTTAATATGTACTTCAGCCATAAAAAGGCAAATTATAGCAGAAGCAAGATGATAACATCATGACGGTGACAGTAGATAGCTCTGTAGAAAACAGCTTCAGAACACCCGTTAAATGTTACGTACGGATCAACAATCATTCACAAAAAATATCTTTGCCTTATAAGTACATGCAAGTTCAGTTCTAATACAACCAGCTTTTATATATTCACGCTGTTAAATCACATGATAAGAGTATATTTTCAGCAGCAAGAATGTGTAGGCATACCAAGAAAGAGAGCTCCTCATCCAGCCAATGTACAAAGGCCACCAGGTCATCTATGTTGACAAAGGAAGCTGCTCGAACCTCAGTTGCCATTGACTGGACAAAATCACCTTGAGTTTCGACATCAGCTTTGACCTGGCTTCAGCACACAAGATTCTTAAATTCTACTGGTCTCGTTAAAAATAAGAAGTAAATGAAGACTACATGACATGAATAAGCACCGCTAAGAGGAATGATGATCTGTTCTCAATTTCTCCAATCATGTTGCTCCTAGCATCTGTTGCATTTGACGCCGAAAAAACCAGAGATGTATCCTTCTTCGTCTCGCGTTTCATTAATGTCTGATAGAACTCAACTAGCTCAGGAGCTCGGTGGACTTTATCCCCACCTCCTGTACCTCTTGGTAAGCTTCCAGGTGGAGGTGGTGGTCGAGGTGGCCCACCTGGTGGTGGTGGGGCACCTTTGGAAGGAACAGGTAGAATTCCACCTACAGGATTGAAAGTTTTATCATTAGGAGCAGTACTAGATGGTTTAGGAGGTGGACGAGGAACCCTAGTTGGCCTCTTCTCGATGTGGACAAATTTGGTCTTGTTTATCGTTGAAGAATCAACATTCTTATCATCATTAGATTGGTAAATAGAATCTCTGGCAGCAATTGTTTTCTCTTTAATTTGAGCAAGTTTAGGAGGTAAAGTCACAGTTGTTTTTGCTCTTGATTCATTGTTTGACTTGTCTGCAAATCTTGCTGTTCTTGCTTGCTCAGCTTTTTCTTTAATGCGCTTCTCCCTCACCAAGGCCAACTTATGTCGATCTTTATAGGCAGGATATTTTTCATCGAGAACTCCTTCCACCGATTTAGACATTAACTGGAAAGATGAAGCTATAGAATTCAGAGAGTCACCAGGGAAAACTTGTGTTAGATTTGGATTTTCAGGAGAGTCGGGAGAATCCTGTTCCATTGTGCCAAACGAGGTGATGGCCACACCAACTCCCGCATTCCTTAGCATCAAGGCTTCCAATGGACCCTTTGGTTGGTGACTCATGCTTTTCCTGTTCGGTGATCCTCCAGAGAAGGATCTTGAAGGTGACGAAAGAACACTTGCATCATCTTTGCTTTTTCCCCATTTCTTCAACTTTTGGATTAAGCTAGGTTTCTTACTGAGACTACCGTATCTGCCAGTGGAATTATCAATGGAAGCATTATCCAAGTCATCACTTCCTGGAGAAGATGGACGCGAAAAATTGCTTTCAAGATCCGTGTCTCCTTGTCCAAGTTCTGATCCTGCATATTCTAACATTAACTGTTTAGCCTTTTCCTGAGATCTGGGGCTAAGACTTTTGTTCAGATCACGTGCTGAAATTTTTCCAGGAGGTGCTTGGTAGTCCCTAAGCTCATACCTCAAGCACGCATTGACCCATCGTAGGTACACTAATTCTTCAACTGCACTGAACCTATACATTTGAAGTCCTTCCACTTGCTTCAATAGGTCTTCGTTAACATGCCTCAAATGATTGACATCCTCTCTTGCCTTGGCAACAATTTCACTCTGAAGCATATTAAGGCAAAGCAATGTGATCAGTAGAACACCACTAGTTTTGCAATATTAGAACTTAGAAGAATATAAGATATTGATGCTACACCTTTTTCTTACTAGACTTCCCTGCCACTGTATCCTTGTCGCTAAAGTTATATATATTTAGCAGTTTGGAGGCAATTTAGGTATTAACTACATAGGCTGTGAGAAACCTGTTTAGCTACACTTTGAAGGACTTATATTCATGAATGAGACAAATCTCATGGTCTCTTTAATTATAATAACATGTAATCCAGCAAAGTAGAAGAGGTAAACGATTCAACAATAGGAATATAAAGGTTTGCTACCTTCCACTTGCAAATATCTACAATAAAAAGAACTGAACGCCAATTTTAGGCAGAAAGTAGGTGGGCTAGCAGTATCTTACCTCTGTCATGTCAGAAAGAGCTCCTATTTTAGCTTCAGCAGCATCCAGCTTAACAATCAACTCTCTCTTTTCATGCTGAAGCTCTTTATTCTTCCTCTTAAGCTCCACGACTTCCATCTCCAATTCCTTCAGAGCCTTCAATTTCTTCTCAACCTCTGCATCTTTCTTTATAGCTTCTTCCTCTCTAGCCTGAAGACCAGAAACTTGCTGTTTCAGTAACAATAGATGGCCCTTTGTCTGGTTAGCATCAAGCTGAATTTGCCTCTGCAGTTCCTTTATTTTGTTCCTTGCCGCCTCCAATTCCTTCTTCGCAGAAGCTCCCTTTGCCATCTCTTCTTGAAGCTTCTTCCGTTCAGTTTGCAAGAAACTAATTGTGATATTCAGCATGTTAATCTCAACCGTCTTAATCTTGAGTTGCCTATGTATTTCAGAAATATCTGATTCCCGCTCCTTCAGTCCATAATACTCGAGCAGTTCCCCTTCAAGTTTGTCCTCTCTCTCCTCCAATTCCTTCACAAGGCTGCGTAAGCATTCTAGTTCATTAGCATTCTTTGCCATTGCTGTTTCATATATCACGTCTTTCTCTACCTTGCCAAACTTGTTCCCGGGCGAGGGATATTCAATCTCCCCATAAAGAAGCTTTTCAATATCTGGTGGCATATCTTCATCTTCTATGCCAGGTGGAACCCCCTGAGCGCGGTTAAATATGCTACTAATCAATTTGACTTCTTCTTCCTCTTCTTTTTCCTCCTCCTGCAGTAATATAACACAGAAAGTCAAGTCTGTATTATGTTAAAATAGACAAAACGGAAAGCAACAACAAAAATGTTCGCAATCACATATTTGTGGCAAGTTTTGCTTCAACGGACTCACAATTTTCTCTCTGCGGTTATCAGCAGAGCTAGTAACATGCTCTTTGCCTTCCCTTCTGTTCTCAGGTTGCTCAAAGCTTGCTTCATCATTTTCTGAATTTCAATTCATAAGATTAACAACAAAAAGGAGAAACGAGGTGCTCCAAGCATAAGTCAAGAATAGCCACATGCATGAATGTTATCTGCATTTTCCGCATACGTGAATATTCATCACGTAAAAAGAGGCAATCTTTCTCCTCCGCATCGAAGTAGGACATGCCAGCAAATTAACGTTGTTCAGTGGAAGGAGATATAAACCCTTACCTGAAGGCTTATCTAAAGAGGCTGGTGTCCTAGAAACTTTGACGTTAAGCTGTTTAACAGCATAGGCTGCAATAGAAGCAGCAACCAAAAAGCCAAAGCGCATTACCATGAAGGCGCTTTTAACAGCAGAATCATAACCTTCAACTCATCCAAATACAAGGAGCAATTGCAGAACATCTCTGCACCCGTTTATCCTCACCTCCATAACTAGAAATTCAAACCATCTCGACAGGCACTCATAATCAGTAGCAGTCAATATAGTTATATACGAAATCCAGGTGCAGTTCTCTATGAAACCCAGAAGCCAAGAATTGAAATTTTTGCAGATTCAATACTTGTAGCACGCAGCAAGCTATAAAAGCAATGTTGAAACGTGAATTATCCTCTTAATTATCGCCTTATCACGCTTATGAACCTTTCAAGGACAGGCTTGCTTCGGAGCAAAAAGGTCTCAGTAAGCAGAATTCTGTCACACCTGTCATTCTAAGAGCTACAGGATCCACCAATGTAACTAGTGGCCTCTTTTTCACTGAAAAGATGTATACAATCTGCAAAAATGGGTGAAACTTGAATGTTACCAATTTGTCTCAGGGTCACATATTTACCGTTGACAAGAGAAAATAAGAAAAGAAAGAGACGCTGGATAGAGCAATAAACCCCTAAAACTAGACTAGGTACCGTATATGTTTTTTTTTATGGTTTGGGTCCTACGTAACCGCTAAATGTAGCTGAAGAGCATATAGAGAACTGTCTGTTGTGTTATAAATAATTCCGCCTCATGATCAGGTGTCTGTCCACCTTTTTTCTGCCTATAAAATTTTTGCTCAACTTGATCAGAACTGGAAAATAATTGTGGGGACAGAACTTAACTGTGCGATCAACCTCATCACTATGTGAATAGCCAGTTCCAAAACGGCCATAGTTATACTGTTGGCTGAGGGGTTTTGATTAGCAGGCGTAATTCAAGAAAGATGGACCTGTAAATTTCTACCTAATGGGTTAAACTAGCCTCCATTGGATGGTTTTTGTCTTCTTTAGATAGAAAAGGGACAATTAATAATGCAAAGGAAATATTAATAGGAAGTGGGTACATGCAGAAGAGTGCATGCTCTCTCCCCGGGTCTGCAACTTTGTGGAGGACAAGTGGCTGGTGATTTGGATGGAATAAGGCTGAGGTTTAATTCCCAACTGATTGTTTAATGGACCGAAGAATATGTAAGATACAAGTCAAGTATACTAGAAGTTTTGTCAAACTTGGTGACTGATTGCTCAATACACACATGTTAGTGCTCTTTTTGGTTATTCTGGAATTTGATGTTGATAACCATTTTTGGGTCTGGTTTGATGAAAAAGGTTGAGTCTTTTCTATTTCCAATTCCTCTTGAATGTTTTTGGATGGAAGAACTGCCAGGAAAGCCTAAGATATAAACAGCACACGCAAAGTAATCTCAATAATGCTTTCCGAAGTACCAAACAGAAACTAACCTCAGTCAACAAGTTTCGGCAACAAACATGTAGAACCTACCTACACTATGTAATTATGAAACAAAGTGCCAAAAAAGCAGAAATTTTCATGCCAATGAATGATTTACAGGTGACCTGGCAAAGTCAAGAGGCAGACAAATATGACAGGATGACTTATCAATATCCATTGTTTGGCCGAGGAATTTGTTGGTATAAACTTGTCGATCTGATAACTAAAGATGAAAATAAATGAAGAAAATGAAGAAAGTTGAAAGATCATCCCTTTTTGGTCTTAAATATTGTAGTGTCCACCCTACAATGCCCACAGTAGCAACAAATAATTAAAATCCAAAACAATCCAGTGGCCATGGGAGTTGCATGATTTGTGATTACTTATTCTTTTACAGCTTTCAACTTGTTTGTATTTTGTGAAAACTAAGTGCAAAGATTACCGAGAAAGTAGACATTAATTTTATCAAGAAGCACACTATCCAATAGCAACGGACAAAATAAGCGAAACTTGCATGAAGAAAGCAAAAAGAGAAAAATAGAAAATCTTCAAGTGGTTAATTCTGATTTGACTACTTACAAACAATAAACCAAAAAGAACGGGGAAATTCTTATCTGAAAAGAGAAATGATGGGAATTTGTGAAAAGGAACTATCCTAATAGGAGGGGCCACACATGCCAACCTGACTTGAAGCTCTAATAATGTATAATGTATTGGACCTTCAAGTCAAAGAAGACAAGACTCTATCGCAAAGAAAAGACGAGACAAAAATTGAAAAACAGATTAAGAAATGCTATATGCCATATCCATAATTCTCAGAATTGGTAAGTGGGCACTCCGCCGCCGCACACTGTGCGGAAAGTGAGTGGAGAGCGGTGGATGTGAATTCTATTCTCTCCCCACCAAAGTTTCAATCTCTTGAGATTCTTTAGCAGGACTTGGCTAACAAATAAGCTTAGTATGAACAATCCAAAACTGAATTTGGACAAGAAACAAGCATGTTGAAGTGAGTGACTACCTGAGTGGCGAATAATTAAAGAGAAAGGGCTCCTTCTAGACTTGAAGAAAAAACAACCCATTTATCGACTTCTCCGAGAAGGGACGCACGAAGTTGCGAAAGGATTAGAATTTAGAAGTTGATGGGATTTGGGCGGCAAATGGTTTAATCCAAAGTGTTTAAATGGTTTTTAAGTTATATTATATATATATATTTTTTCATATAGAATGAATGAATGTTGACCCTTGCAGAAGTGGGATACGAATATTTCCATCCCAAGTTTGGCCCAACTTAAAGCAAACGTTAACTAATGCTATTGGTTTGTCAACCACATCTAACAATTTCAATCAAGCACTGGGACTGGTGTGGTAACTGGCGAAGATAAGCATTTTGCGTTTGCAGCACTTTGGTCACGAATATGTTCGGTTCACCGCCCAAACACATTGAATGTCGTTCAATTGGCAATCATTATGCTCTCCCCACTACGGAGCTCATCTTTACAAAGTAGTTTTTAACTCAAAAAAGTCTCCCTTGCAATTAACAGAACTAGGCAGCTTAAAGTAAAGATTCAGATAGCAAAAAAGAAAATCTACATGTTGAGTGGAAACCATCACCATAAATGATTTCATCTAGATTTTAACATCCACAAAGGTCAAGTCAGCAACTTGTAATGTAAACTACCAACAGCCCCAACAATTACCAAGAAATTACCAAATATAACTTAAATAAAAGAACAATGTATATGCGATGCAATATGCTACAACAAATGACAGGCCCGATGTAGATGCCGAATCTCATGTAATTAGTTCTGTAACTCTGTGCTTCGACAACTAGTACATTACTTTCAGACCGGGTTTTCCCACTTCCATCTTCGTCCTACCTCCTCAAGAACCTTGGCACGTGCTTGGCTTTTCCTTGCATCATCCTCTACCCAAGATCTGCGTTCAGTGCTTCCATTTATAAGAAATTTAATAGAAAACATGACATCATAACTGTTACTATATCATATCCCTTTCACATCAATGTCTGTCTAAATTAAGATTTCACACTATTTCCAAACAAAAACCATTCTCCATTCATTTTAGGAAATGACCGAGTTAGCTCTAAAGTTTATTCACACTTTCATGTACCAAATTAGGTAACAGCATATTTAGGCTGATACATCAGATACGTGAATTCTTTCAGATGAAGCACTATGTTTAAGGGGGGAGCAAATGCTACTTAATCCTATGTGGAGTTGCTGATAAAATTATCCAGCCACCACATGCTCTACCATCGTGGAATTCTGCTGATGAGTAACAAATGGATAAATAACAAAATGAGACGACAATGATGTTTACCTAAGAATTCGAAGAGCTTCAATTTCAGCTTCAAGTATAGATTTTGTATCAAGCATTCGTTCCTGCTTGGTCTGCAAGTCACCAAACAATTCATTTACACTACACTGTTCAACTACATGGGTAGCCCTCTCAGATGCAAGTTTTGCTGACAACTCAACAACCTCTTCCTTCAAACTTGAAAGCAGTTGCCTCTGACATTCCATAGCAGCTTTCTCTTTGGTGCAATCAGCAGAAGTTTTTACTTGAAGAATTTCCTCTTGCTCCAATTCATGTAGAGTTTTGGTGTAAATTTCCTCCACATGCAAACCACGTCTTCTTTCTTCATCCTTTTTCCCATCCCAGTACTTTTGTATATCACCTCTGTTAAGCAAGTCAAACCTAATTTCTTCCATTGCAGATTCCCTTAAAGTATTCTCAGCTTCCTGTCTCAATATTTCATCACAAATTGCAGCTGTCATCCTGCCACTTATCAATGCCACTGCTACTTGAGCTTTTGTCACAGGTTTATTCGGCTGAAACCGTCTTGTCTGTCCTGAAGTATACAAATAGAAAATTTATTCCTTTATTAATTCTTTAGAATCTTAAAAATCTACTACTGCAAAAAATGAGCTAAAGCTTGCATTGCCAAAGAAAAAAAACAAAACAAAACTTCAAGAAGGAAACCATAGATACATTGCAGATCAATCTTTGATTGAGAAAGATAAAGACTACAACATAACCAGCATTTATAGTACAAAAGTTTGCTGAGAATAATCTACCTTTGAGTTTAAAATGACAATGACCACCACTGAAGAGACCAATTTGGTCTGAAACATAGTCTCCCAACATCTTTCCAACCTATAAACTATTCTTTTTACACCCATACATGAATAGGGGCAAGTCACAGAAATAAACCCAAATGTAAGACACTGAAGCTCTTTGATATTTTTTGTAGCCATAAATCAGGTTTGTATACTTCTTAATCGAACTTCAATTATTTAGTTAATATGCCTTAGAAGGCTACAACTCATAACTTCAAACGGGGGAGGGGGGGAGGCGGTGGGGGACAGAAGAAGAGAAAGAAGAAAATGAAGAGGAAAAGATACCAAATACTTTTCTGATTATACTTCTGTCCTGAGATGTCATGTCAAAGAGAAGTTCCGGGGATGCATCTGAACTCATCTTACTCACATCCATATAACCTGCTTTTGTTCCTGACATCTGGACTGCAATCAAGTCAGGTTTTTAGTGCTACGATAGGCAAATGAAAAATTATATTAATTTAGTGTGTATTTGATAGTTCAACGAATATATAAATAAATAAATAAAAGAAGTAACTTTTACCTGTTCTATTATTCCTGACTGTATTTCATATTCTAACTGAGCTTTCCAGTCGATCATATCCTGCCGAGAAATAAACCTGCCGTACCAGAGATGCACTTCAGTCTCTTTTCAAAAACAAAAACAAAAAGAAAAGAATGGAGCATGAATTGCTAAAAAGAATCTACTGAGTAAAGAAAACGCCATACCTATCAGGATAAAAAAGGAACCTTTTATCCAGTTTTGAACTGTCAGAACAGGAACTTGTACCTGATAGCTTGCTAGGTATGATGCCAGCCTCTGCCAAGGCTAATATGCAAACCCAGTCAAATATTTTGGTAAGACATTATGATGCCATATCCAAAGTATAGGAGCAACAAGCAAGATCATGAATTACATTGAACATATTGAAAATCTGAATCTTCAGCACTTATATCGTCAAAAGCAGCAACCATGGAACCGGAGAGTGATATAGATGGAACAATTCTATGTTTTGGGTTCCTGTGCAAAATTAATAAGCAGCTAAGTAAGAGTTGACAGAATTATTCCTAGCTTTTTAATATTCCAAATGAAGTTCCCACCTTTCCAGCAATGAATTGAGGCGGATTAACCACCTTGCATATTCTCTTCTGGAGCACAATTCATCAGCCTTTATAACATCTTCAATAATCTGTACATCTTAATACATAATAGATGCTTAGAACCAAATTAAAGGCCCTTCCAGATCAGTTTACAATAAATCCACTGATCATTGGTCTCAAGTGTTAACTACGATTGGAAGAAAAAAAAGAAGCAAAGAACTTGGGTTTATACCACTTGTTACTGGTTTGGTAATATAAGAACTAGATTTTTGTTACTGACTTCTCATATAGGCTCTCGATGCTGGTACAGAAATTCAAGTAAAAAAGCAGCCTTGTTGTTCTTAACTACTATAGTCATTTTGGATTCAGTTGTGGTCTTAAAAACATTCTACGTTTAATAAATGTTGGATTTATTCCCCAGGTCAAAATGATGTTAAGTTTATATTCTAATAAGAATGGACATTTAGGTTAACTAAAGGATCATGAGCAATTGAGGACTATGGGGAAAACCATTAACTTTTTACAGATATGACAGGTTAATCTAATACCTATGTATAAAGTTTTAAATAACATAGAAGTCTCTAAACTTGAATGAAAACTTTCTTAAACAAACCTTTAATTTCTTCAAACTAGATAAAGCCTCCAATTGAGCAGAATCCACAGAGGTAGAGATTTTAACAAATTGATGCTTCTCCTTATATACTGGAGTAAAAGACAAACAAAAATGATTATTTCCGCAAGAACTAAGACGGCAAAATTTCACATCGGAACCAATCACAAAATTCAAGACACTCTTGCTTCTGTCGAGATTGATATATTGCAATAACATAGAACAACAAAAACCTATAATCTTATAGTTAGTCTTTATTTCACTTTCACCAATCATATGTCCAAAAAGAAAATTTAACAAAATTTTTACAACAGATTCGCCATCATGAATGTAAAAGATTCCAAAATCCAGATTTCAATGTCAAAATGAACGAAATACTAGAATCTCATGGAAAAAGTACCTGAAGTTGGAGCTTTGGAAGAAACATCAGGCGCAAAATTTTTAACGGCCTGAGATTGAGACACCCCCAATTTTTCACCAAAACCCGAGTCCTTACATGTTTTGTCATCTTTAGTTTCACTTTCACCTTGAAATGTCACTCCACGCAAAATGTGAGGAGTGTGCAACTGCCATTTAATTCCTGTTTAATCACAACACCAAAAAAAAAAAATCAAAGCCCGATTAAGCACAGCACCAAACAACAAACAAAGAAATTCATATCAAATAGAAAAGATAAAAGCTAATGAGTTGGTAGAAATGGAGAGAATTTACCCTTACTAGTGAGCAAAAAGAATGCAATGGTAGCAACAAAAGCAGCGGCACATGTACCAATTACAGCAACAACGGTGGGAAAGCCTTCAATTTTCTTTTTCTCGATAGGTTGAGGGGGTTCGACAAAAGCCCAGCCGTTGCAGTCATATCCGGGGGGAGCAGTTTGGTCGGGAGAGAACCAGGAGAAATGGGGGCGAGAATCAGCGGGAGAAGCGGAGAGACGGACAAGGGTAGGGCTCCTAGTCCTGAGGAGGGACGGTAGAGGACCGAAAATGGGGGAATTGTGGCGGCGCAGCCGAAGAGTGGCAGCTGCAGTGGTACGGAGGAGTAGAAGGGAGGCAGGTGCCCTAGTAGTCGAAGGTCCCATCTTCGAAGATGCGCTCTGTTCAAGTCAATTGAACTGTTTTTAAAGCTAAATCTAACCTGAAAGTTTTTTAAGCTTGTTCTTGGTACATTCTTAGACAGCACATAATTTTAGAGTGGTCATATATATTACTATGGCCTGTTTGGCAATCAGCTGATAGCTGATAGCTGATTCTATCAGCTGATTTGACCAGCGAATTGTATTAGCTATTTGTTAAAGATGTTTGGTAAAATTAGCTGTTTAGTATTAACTGTTTAAGTGTAAAATGATTTATAAGGACATGACTTTAAAAAATATAAGAATATGATTATTATATATTTTA
>JAOTAW010000003.1:15357082-15367606 GCA_025629945.1 Erythroxylum savannarum
CTTCATCTCATCTGGTGTTTGATCCATAGTAAAGAACTGTTCGCACCTATAGCTCCAGCTCCTTTCTCCTGTGCCATCGAACGTCGAGAATTCAGTTTTGTTGGCCTTTATACCACGTCCTTCGTCTCCCGCGCTCTTCACCACTGTTTCCGTCTCTTCCTTATTCATTTTCTGCATGAGTTGCTGAAACATCAACTTAATATCGTTGATTTCCTTTTCGTGCCTTGATTGAGCTTCTAACATGCTTCTGATGCTTTCTTCTATACGACGGACCTCAGCTCCTTGCGTGCTTTCGGCCATTCTATTCCGAGGAACGTATGCTCTGATACCAAATGTTACGATCTTCGTGCTCAATGACGCCTTGCGCTCCCTTTTACTACAACGTCGACAAATCCGTTACACTCACACAATCACACACTCACACCGAATTGGAGGGAACAACAGACAGAGAGAGAGAGAGAGAGAGAGAATTTAATATTTCATTTACTAATAGCTTGTCCTTCCATTCTGTTACAACCGAAATATATTCTACAGTAATCGGAATATTCTAGATAGTGTCACGTGAATCTGTTATGCGTCTGTGGCTCTTACGTTGTGTTTCATTTATTCTTAACTCATCTTCACGAGGTCATCTCCCTCTTCTTCTCCACAAGTTCATGCAGTTCCAATTATTGTAACACCGAACCACCCAGATTCCTTATCAAATTAAGTAATAGTCCTTAAATAATATTAAACTCCAGACAGATTCCTCGTTCTTCTTCCTTCTAACCATTAATAAAAACTTGTAATTCCAAATAACTTCGGACTTTGAGTTGCATTTTTATAAGATTCTAAATCACTTACTTTAGTTAAGTCAGCATCACTTCTACTAACTTTTGTCAACATATCAAAGACGTTATTGGTCATTATAGCAGGTTCACCTAGTAACCAAAAAACTCTTATTTGAAGAGATTTATAATTTGAGTTGATACTTATATTTCAATCCATGTTTGCCCTAAAATTACAAGACTAGTTGAGAAAACAATAAAGGAAATATAATCAAACTCGTAGTAGATGTTCAAAAACACAAAATAATTTACAATATTATGGAAATCACACAACTTCCAAAAGGAAAGGATCAAAGAGATGGACGGGATGAGAGAGACGGCAATAAAGTGGTCAATATGACTTGAGAATAAATTTAAGATTATGTACTTTAAGGATTAGGGTTTAATTAAATTATTAAATTAGATAAGATGGTTAATCGGTTTTATTTAGAATTAATTATTTAATCAAATTTATTAAAAAATTAATTTATTTAAATACTTGTAATGAACTTATGAGCCTCATAAAATTACATGGCATACACATAATATTGCAGAACCACATATTAATTAAAAATAATATATTCTTTACCATACAGCAATAATGACGTGATAAAAAAACCAACAAATCATGCTTTTATCTATTTTCCATCTACGAATTCAAATGCTAAGATTAAGGGAGCAGATTTACCCCCTAATCAAATGTCATGTAAGGAATGGAAAAAAAAAACCTAGTTTTGGGTAGATAACTGGACTGAATTCAATTCCTTACTTGAAAGATGTAATCTGATGCACTCGACTACTAAAATCCCTTTAAAAGCTAAAGTGAGCTCAATTATCCAAAGAGGAAACTGGAGCTGCAATTTCAAAGAATCCAATGACTTAACGGAGAGTCTGTTGGATGGGGGATAGTTCAAGGAACTTCACCAATTCCTCTTGCTTACAGATGCTCAGAATTCATTCGGCTAAATCTCACCGATTTCATCTAATTTGGAGCAAGACACTTATTTCTAAAGCATATCTCATGTGTTGGTTAGCGACAAAGCAAAGGCTCAAAACAAGGGATAGATGGTTTGGAAACATAAATTTTCTCTGCGTATTTGTGCAATGCTTGCCCTGAATCTATTAGTCACCTGTTCTTCCAATGTAATTATTCACAAATAATTTAGGCTAGAACTCAATATCTGTTGCAAATTTCCAAACGAGGGACTGGCCAAATATACTTGAATGGGCCATCAATACTGCACAGCAGGATAATATTGTCTTCAAAACTGCTTTCAACGGCTCCGTTTGTCATATAAAGAGAGCTCTAAACTTCACTACGAAGCAGAGTTAAAAAAGCACATCTTACCAAAAAAGAAAATTGTTAATTGAATTAGAGAAATAATCATAGTGTAGAAATGAAAGTAAGTCTTAAGTAATTTATGAATTCCAGTATTTTGTAATTCTTATAACCTTTTCTGCTTATTCTTTCAATTGTAGCAAAAATGACTGAGCCTTTATAAGGATGTTCAAGCTCAGCTTTTGTGGATAATTATTTTTTATTTTCATAAAAATATTAAAGTTATGTCCTAAAATGTTGAAATCAAATTTACTCTTATCATTTTGTTAATAATAAATACTTCATTGAAGAAGAATGAAGTAAAAAAAAGAACCAAAAGAAAAGAATATTAGATGGGGAGGCACATCCTCCACTTGGATTCAAACCATACCAAAAAAAGAAAACAACACTCCCAGAAGAAAATTTATCAAAAAAAGATTTTATAAAATAGGCTTCTCAAAATTTTCTTTTGACCATATATTACAGGCGAGACACGAGGAATAAAAGTGAGCATTGGAGTCATTAGCCCAAGCAAGTTTTCCACGGAACTGCAGTCCGTCATAACCTCAACTTCAGTTCTTGGTTTAAGCCCCTAGAAAGAGGATTTCAGCTCGTGCGGTTTCTAATACCTTTTGTCAATTGTGGTGATACAACTAACAGATCAACTAGGTTTGCACTTACCCCTACCAGATCGTTGCGAATAGCTTCTTAACTCCCAGAAATCACATTGCTAGGCTACGTCAATCCCAAAATGTGTGTAGGGAAAATGACAATCTTTAAGTAAAAATAGGCAAAGCTGAAGAAACCAAAGAGAACAGTAAGCAACAATAAACTAGCAAAAATACACAGCATATATCCTATTCTTTATTCCCTGGACGACTGATAAAAACCACAAACACATAAAAGCTCTATTTCAGTCCGATGCTTCATGGGCAGTTAAGTTCTAGGTTTACCCGACTAAAACTTTCCACAATCCAAAAGCATTAGTTATGATGACGTGCAGCGGCCCCCCTGCCCCTCCCACCATAGTCATAACCTCTACCATAAAAAGATCCACGAGGACGACCACCGCGTGGATGTCCACGCCCACCTCGGCCTCCTCGATACCTTGGAAAGTCACCAAAAGTCTGCACCAACAAACAAAACAGGATCTTAGTAAAAAACTGAAGACTCTTTGGAAGTGGAAAAAAATACAGAATGAAGTAGAAAAGGAAACTGAGGAGAGAGAAACAACAGTACCTCGGTGTCTATTTTCATCTGATCAGAGAATCTAGTTCTTCCATTTTGTGAATGATGACTAAGGGTGTTGCACGATAGTGTATCGAAAAAGTCATCCTTGTTATAAACAGGCTGTAGCAGCAAACAAGAGTTTTAGGAAAATGAGTCAGAAAGATCAAGAAGGTTTACAATAAGGAAATATCATTTCCATATCCAACTGAGCATCAGAGTTGTGCATAAAATCACCTTAACATCAACCTTCGGAACATCAACAACTTCATTTTGAGAATCATCCTCATCACTGAGTTTACCATCTTCTTTATACCTCGAACGTGATTTATTAGTCTTACCAAGATGACCCCACACTTCATCCTTCTTGAATTTTTCATTCATTGCTTCAAAATCAAAATCCTCTGTAAACTTTGTTACAGGATTTGAGCTCTGCACCGGAAATAATTGTAACCCATCTTGAGAAGTTTCACCAATCAGCAATAGAGTATAAAATTACCTAGTCAACTAAATTTTTCTGCAAACAATGAACTCGCTCTACTGATACCAAAATGTTGGGTCCATAGACAGGAATACCTGTAACTTTTCATGGCCGCATCCACATATTAAGATTTTTTTCTACATATACTGCCACTACCAATTTCCAAGGAGTTGATTCCATCAAAGCTAAGAAATAACATATCCACAATACCAAATGTACCAATACGAAAATCAGTGAAATCAAAAACATTTGACACCCTCCATCATACTAAATTATTGACTTCAATGTAAATTTTAGGCAAAAGACTGAGCATGAAGCTAGTAGCAAATGCATGCAAACATAAAAATGCAAGTAAGACATTACCCCAGTTCCTCTTCCTCTTTCTCGTCCTCTGTATGCAGGACGAGTAGTATATGAAGATCCATTTGGCTAGGAAACAGAAACATAGACAGCAAAAAATGTTAGAATCCTTGAAGACATTTTCAAACAATTGTACCCAGTTTGATAAGGAAAAACTTGAAGTAAACGACCTTGTCAGTCAACTTATGTCAATGATGCATAGAATAGTCAAACATATCGCTGCCCCATAGAAGCAACTAAATTTCTCACTCAATGATTTGGAACTATCAACAAACTAAAGTCACCAATTCCTATAAGGCTTTCTCAGCCACTTATCTAGAAAATAAATGTTCATGTCTAGTCCTATATGAATGCTGAACTTCTCCGCAGATGTACTGAATATCCACCAAAACACGGGGCCTCTTGATGAGTTGATCTCATAAGTATAATTGGTAGCATTTATAGTAAAATTGTTTTATGTTTTGCCTCAGGAAAAAGCATGCAAGTCAAGTTATTTCCTAACATAAAAAGAAATGCGGATTCATGCATAGGTAATGGAAACAAAATCACTATCAACACTTTAACATATATGAATGGCACACCTTATTGTTTACACGTGAAGGAACAGGTAACGGGAGTATTGGAGGCTGAGCTTCAGTAGCAACTGGCACCAACGGTTCTGATGATGCTGGTGACAACACCTGTACAACTTCCACATCTTTATGATGTGTTTGGACAGATTGTGAAGAAGGGAGAATAGAGGATCCAGACTGCAATAATTGGCCAGGTGTAATCAGTGAAGGTGTGGGAGTTTCTACACGAAGAGAATTTGATGCACCAATAACAGCAGATGTAGCTTGTGAAGAGGTTTGATATGGAATTGCTGGACCAGAAATTGAACCGGACTTATTGGAAATTGCTGGCACAATGACATTTAACTCGGGACTGGATGTAGTCAAAGGAGATAATGTCGATATGCTAGTGGTCAAATTGGCTGTAGGAAGTGTCGCATTGAGAGCCTTATTAGGTATCAGACTTTGTAAAGTTTCTGAAGCAAGAGCTGTAGAGGGTACAAGAGGTAAGTTTGAAGGCCAAGTTGACTGTGATGAGGAAGTAGATGCCAAGTTAAGTGAACTAGTAGTTGCAGAAAGCATGGGAGATGGAACATCTGGCAGTGGAGCAGGCAAGTTGGAAGCAGTTATGTTTGATCCTGGCAAGTTTGAAGCTGTTAGGTTTGAACCTAGCGAAGTTAAGGCCCCAGAGGGTAAAGAAGCATTGAAATTCGGATATTGCATTTGCTGTGGTAGAGGAGGCATTGACAAACCCGGTGAAGGTCGAAGCAAAGACTGCTGGTGTAAATGAGGTGGAAGCCCATTCGGTGCATAATAACTTTGCCAATACATGGGCAAGGCAAGCCCACTACCATTTGCACTAGGAGGGGGAGGTGAAGCTCCCCATGTTCCTAAACTGCCTCCAGGTTGATACAAAGGCAGTCCACCTTGGAAACCTGGGCCAGGTAGTCCCATTTGTGCATTATGGGATCCAAGTTCAGGCAACGACCCACTAACAGCAGAAGGCAAGCTTGTAGTGGTGGAGACTGGACGATGATAGTGAGACTGTAAAGGTGATTAACTGATTATAGCAGTGAAAGAGTTAATTCAAATCGTAGAAATTATATCGTGAACTTAGAGATCATGTACCCACCTGTATAATGGCTGGATCATTGTTTATGGGAGGCATAGGCTGAACTGGTGCTGAAGATTTAACCTGCAAGTCCTGTGTGAAGAAGCACAAAGAAGAGTTTAAGCATTTGAATGACTTGAGAATAAACTACTATTTGCCAAAGATAGAAATTAATATTTAGTTCATAGATATTGGGAGCACATTCCCTTTAATGTAAGGCACACATAAAACAATATCTAACAACACTTCTTCCTCTAAGGTAATGAAACAAGTTATGTTAAAAGTTTCTTCAATTTTGAAGCAGGTAATACCTGTAGACCTTAAGGAACGGAAAAACTTGTATCCGGAACAGTCACGTAATCCATACTGATTAGTGCAACTAGACAGTTCAATCGATAATTGGAAATTAAGCAGTAAATACTAGTTTAACTTTCCCATGGAATAGACAAAAATAAATGCCAACATTTAACATCCATGAAAAGAAAGATGTCAAAAGACAAAAGAACTTAAGCTTAAAGTGAAGTATTAGATCATTTTCTTATGAAATTTTGAAATTTTAGTTTACCGACACCAAGAAACAAGATTATGTGAAACCCACACAAATAATGCAAAATACCATCAGCCGAAGTACACAGATAAAGTACATATACACTTAATTAACCATCCAATGCCATACATTACCTTGATATCACTTCCCCGAAACAATATGTATTCATAAACTCTATCACTAGGAGGGATTTGTGGACCATCTTTTTTCCTCCCTTCGGTTCCAAATGATCGAACTGCAAATACAAATTGAGGAAACAGCATATAAAAACTGTAGAAAGAAAAATAAGTTTAGCACTTACCTTAGATGCAAAATCAGCACAAACACACTAAAACCAACACTTCTAGAGTATGAATTTGGCTGGCAACCTTTGACATTGCTATAAATCATCTCGAGCGCAACAGATTTCAATTATCATTTCATTTATTAATTAACATTCTAGACATTCTGACCAAATATTTGCAAAAAAAAAATTATAACAATACCCACGTAAGCTGTTTATTCCACCAACTTCTAGTCTACAATTAACCAGACCCGTTAATGGTACCAACAAGTTTAGACAAAAATTAAAGGAACAGTAAAAATCCCAGTTTCAAACACTGCAACCAAGTCAACCCAGCAACAAAAACCAACAGTCATCCGAAACCCACCATAAAATTCTATGAAACAAAGAGGAAATCGAGAAAATGAAAGAAACCCCCAAATCAGGTGTACCATTTTTCAGACCAATACTGGATTCGTCAGTGTTGATATTGTATAAAAGACCCTCGTAACGGATCTCACTCTTGGATGTCAAGCTTATCAAACTCCCTATGTAAGAGTCCACCGTCGAATTCGATCTGGACGTCGATGCCGTCGAATTGGTACTGTTCTCTGCTGCCATAACTTAATCTCCCCTCTTCTCTTAGCTCCAGTCGGAACCCAATCTGTTCATACAATCACATATACTGTCTACTAATCTATCAATCAACAGCTATCTCCAAGAATGGGAGCGAAATCCCCAACTACTAGAGAAAGAAAATAGGGTTTTGATTCTGGCTCTGCGAGTAGGAGACGAAGAACAAGCAAACATCCGATTAATAAATTATGATTTCACGTTCTTTTTTTACGCTTTTTACGGGGGTCTTTCGGTAATTGCGATATTGATAGAGACAGGGACTTGCCACGTGGTGACATCATGGACTTGTTTGTGTTTCTGTTGAATTACAGTAGAAATCGAGTCATAACATGGACTGAGAACTGAGAGCAGTGTCTAGCAGGGGTGTCTTGATCAATGTAAAGAATCTCTTTGGTATTTATAATTAGCACTCCCTCTGATTCATAATAAGTGTCGTTTTAGATACATTTTAATTATTTAAAATAAGTGTCATTCTTGACTTTGTATATATATTTATAATTTTACTTCCAAAATTAACCTTAAATTTATCTCACATCTTAATTGCACAAATTACACAGATTATATTTTCAAAGCACTTTAACATGTAATTAATAAGGGTATATCAAACATTTCATTAACTTTCTTAATAAGTGTGCATTCCTCTAAAACGTCACTTATTATGAATCGGAGGGAGTACTTGGTGGCATCTCGACATACTAAAACACACGCCATATGTATAATGTGAACTTTATATTAGCACTCACGTATTCAAATATCCCAACTCTATATATGTAACTCTAACCCGCATATTGCAGCACAACAAGCTTAGATACATATTCAGGACGTAATGTTTGTAGACAATAACATGAACACAGAACAAAACAAATCAGATCTGAGCATAGTAGATCTCTATAACGTTTACAAGTTTGTCAGTCGGATTTTCTATTAATACCTTTTTTGTGTTGATTTTTTTGATTCCAAAGACAATAGATAAAAATAAGAGCAGACTGAAGCTAATGATGAGCCTTGACCTGAATGCATGAACTCCTTTTCCAAGTCAAGTGTTGGTAGATAAAAACGAGAAGAAATATATACATGTATACAAATCAAATATTTCACTCACATTCAAATTTTAAGCAGTTCCCAAATCATGGGAAAAGGATGTCATCGTGTCGAAATATTGCACGTGTTTAATATGATGGATCCAAAAAATAGGGAAGGTGAATAACCGTTGGTTTTTCACTTCGACTAACTGTTAGCAGCTACAATAAACCAGGCGTTTCCAAATTTACAACTGTTAACTGTTAAAGCATATTTAACGCGGCTTTGTCGGTAGAATAACACATAACAGATAACACATTTCAAACCTATGAATTTATCAAATGTCCTTTTCTTGTATATAGTTAGTTGCTTAGTTCTTTTTAGTTTTTCTTTTGAAATAATAGAACTGCATATCTCAAATAGCTTAAGTGCTGCTATACTGTAAACTATTTCTTTGAATTTAAAAACTAAACAGTAATCACTGACTTCAAATTTTTTAGGTTAACAACAAAAGCTCAACGAGTACGGAAGACATTTATATACTAAAGTAGAATCAGCTGTACATGACCTGAAATTTCACAGATCCCATCTAATTTCATAGAAAATCACTTATCTACACAGAAACTTCTAACTAGATGTTTGATTCCAAAAAACCAGGGAAGGCAAGAAAGAGCATGTATGTACTAAAGCAGCTAGTTCTTGAGAAATTCCAGATCCTTGGAAGAGAAGAGTAATTAGTAAAGCAGATCTAAAGAGCGGGTGTTGGAATTAAACTGAAACAAAGAGGAGAGAAGACAGATCATACCTTTCAATCAGCCATTGTGCGCCTTCTAACTCTTTCTCCCCTCGTTGACTTAAACAGGCCAAATTCTAGGCTACTAACCCCTCTTTTCGTTTATATGACGTAGAAAAGGAAGAGGCATACATTGGATTTGGATTGGTCACTTTGGCATCTTTCACATCTCTCTATCTGAATGCCATTGAAAACATCAAAGCCCCACCACTATTTGAAAAAAATTAAATTAAAAAAAGGTTAAATCCGCAAACAAAATAAGACGACAACATCAAATTATAATCAGAAGTTTCTTCGCCTGCCTACGTAATACCTCCGTCAACGTGTCACGCTAGCTACGAGGGCTTCGTTGTCCAAAAGCAAATGTACGCCGTAACGCGGAAACTCACTTGTCCATACTAAAAGAAAACAAAAACAATAAATCAACCGAACTATTATGAATTTCTGATTGGAATGTCCGAATCTCCCACTCTGCCAACGTAGACTTATCACATATTGAAACACTCCCCTACTGTTCAATTCCTTGTCTGTGTGTTGTAGTAAATTTCGTTTTCGGTCAGTTAAGAAATGCGGCGTCTTTGGCGGGCCGGACAGCAACAGATTGCTGCGGACAACGGTAAGAATCCTCAACAATTTACCACCACCACCTTCATTGCTAACAACGTTAAATTATTTAGCAGTTCGCCACCGGCTCCCGCAACGCCGTCACAACAGAAAGACTAGCTCTTTTGTCTTATTTATCCTTCCCCCCACCACCATCGGCGCCGTCCACCACTACCTTTTTGTGCTTTTTATGTCGTTCTGCCTCAACCTCCTTATAGTACCTCTTAGGATTGTTTCTGTTCCACCATTGCCGGTGATCGGCGCACTTGCCTCCATCACCTTCAGCGCCTTTCAGCGTGATTACCGGACCCATAGTCGCCGATGAGGCACTAAAACTTTTTATTATGAATTTCAATTTGGGAAACCGGGTCGGATCTGATCCGACCGGAGCGGAATAATTCATAACCAACGTAGACTTGTCACATATTGAAACACTCCCCTACTGTTCAATTCCTTGTCTGTGTGTTGTAGTAAATTTCGTTTTCGGTCAGTTAGGAAATGCGGCGTTTTTGGCGGGTCGGACAGCAAGCAGATTGCTGCGGACGACGCTAAGAAGCCTCAACAATTTACCACCACCTTCTTCATTGCTAACAACGTTAAATTATTTAGCAGCTCGCCACCGGCTCCCGCACCGCCGTCACAATAGAAACACTAGCTCTTTTGTCTTATTTACCCTTCCCCACCACCATCGGCGCCGTCCACCACCACCTTTTTGTACTTTATGTCGTCCTCCCTCAACCTCCTTATAGTACCTCTTAGGATTGTTTCTGTTCCACCATTGCCGGTGATCGGCGCACTTGCCTCCATCA
>JAOTAW010000003.1:15509771-15525285 GCA_025629945.1 Erythroxylum savannarum
AGTCGGCTAATGGGCTATGGAGAGCATGGATCGGGCTTGGGCTTGACATCTTTGATGAATGGATCGATCGACCCATGATTCGTTATGACCGAGTCCAGGCCCAACATGGCCAACCCGACCACATACTAACATTTAGATTACATGAAAATGGTGCCATGTAAATGAAAATTGTAGAAACAAAGAAAATAAAATGTTACATCTAGAAACCATAAAAAATCAAAAGACTGCTTAATAATAAGTAAAATTAATTTTAAATCCAAAGTAATAAGATTCATGATATTATGAGCCTAAATAAGTTAAACGAAAATGTGTAATATCACCTGATAAAAGTTGATAGGTACTTTTCATAATGTGATGTATATTCGGTTGAGGAGACGATAGAAATTTATATTATAAAAGGACAGCGAGACTTGTGGTGCAGTACAGGGCATTAGAATTTGGACAATTCAAACGCCTATATTTTTGCCCCACGATGCACGCATTGGTTATTCTTGGCAACGCGCAAGGTAAGTTAATCCACAATATGTCAGCCGAATGCAATTTTCAGGAACAGGCTGCAGTTGACCAAGTTGTGTTCGTAAAAGAAACGTGCCTAGAAACAGTATAAAGATAAGACAATCTGTTTTAGCACAATATTTAAAAAGTTTTAAATTAACTAAGAAATTATAATAATATATAGACTATCCATAATCAGGCTATCGCATTGACAAAAAGGTTCTCTTACTATTTTAGTCAATGATGAAAAAATAGACCGAACCGACCAATTTAATTAGGTTAAGTATGAATTAAACTAAATTTTAATTTAATTTTTATTTTTAATCGTTGTCAATAAAAATCAGCCAATTAAATAATAAATCGGCCGATTTCCTAATCACAAACCATGAACTGCTTACTAAGATGAAGAAGGAGAGTGAGAGTAATCAGTCTGTCTGGGAACCACCTACTTACACATCACCAAAGGTATCGGTTCTTCTTCTACCTTTCTCTATGTATTTACATATTATCTCTTACTCAAATTCTTAAAATCAAAATAAATCGACTTTTAATCATTTAATAAAGCAAATCATAAACGCATCAGCAACTAAAGATGTGCATCATTTTGTGTGTATATAACTCGAAAGGAAGTTAGAATAACATAATATTAACATATTTATATAAAAAACATAATATTAGCATACTCAAGACAAAGGGTGAGATCTTAAACTAGGTCCATCCGTATGATAATAAGAGAGATTGAGAGGGAAGAGTAGATAGATAAGGCTAAGGGATGAAAATAGTAAAAAGGAAAGAAAATCAAGAGGCAAAGAGATGCATAGGATAATGAGAGAAATTGAGAGAGAGGAGCATAAAGACGAAGCTAAAGGACAAAAATAGTAAAAAAATTTAAAAAAAATCAAGCAGAGAGATGATGGTAATATCTATCTACAATTATTCTTAAAAGTTGGATTTGCTAATGGTAGTAGAGACTAGGGATTTGACCACTGATTTTCTTTCAAAAAGACTAGAAAATACTAATCTTAACTACTAAGATATATATAATTGGTCCACATTATTTATTTATTTATTTATTTTCTTAACTATTCTTATATATATATATATATATATAGCAAAAAACGATACTATGCAAAAATTAATACTTATGGACACAATTTAAATTTTATATACCAAACTAAGAGCTTTAGGAATATTAAATTATGACTATTAAATTATAATAAAATTATTTAATTCTTTAAAAACTTAATCTTTGCATGTTATATTCATAATTTTAATATTAAAAAAGAAAAATATTAAAATCAACTAATTAATTAATAAATAGATTCATTTTTAACGATAAGAGTTATTATTTATAAAATAAATTGAATTGAACTGAAAAGTTAGATTAATTCAAAAATTATACTTCTTATTTAAGTTGGATTAATTCAAAATTTACATTTCTTATTTATTATAGATCGATTTTATAGCGGTTTAATATCGATTAAACCTTTAAACCTTAAATCTTTCCGTCCGATCTGTTTTTTAAAACATTGATTTTACTAATGCCAAAAATTGAGAAAGTGGATGCTAATTAATATTAGAATTCAGATTGCTCATCACCAGACTCACAGAATTTGAGAATCTTATTTCTTATCACTGAACTAAGTTCGTTGTTTTACCCCATTTTAAAGCAACAAGTAATGTTAGATAATAATGTAAATACAATTCTCAAACCTACTTAGCTTTTGAATCCAAATTCTATCTTATTAATATAATTCATAATGCAAAATAAAAAAATATATAATTAAAACAAATTGAAATGTATAGCTATAGTTAGTTTGATTAGTCTATAAATATTTGTCTATCTTCTTTTTTCATTGTCTATATTCTTGTTTAATGTATTAAAAGACTAATTCAAGCATCTAAGAGTAAGGTTTGAGAGAATTAAGTTTTATAGATTTTAAGTTACAAATTAATATTTGGAACTTAAAGTTAGTGAGTGAATTTTGTATTATAACTCAAATTTTTACTCATAATAATATTTTGTATTTCGTTTTTTCTTTCAATCTTAGTTGAGTTTTGATTTTGTTGTATTTATTTAACTAGTCTAATAAGTGGTACCGAAGTCTAGTTATGGTATTTATATCTAGTTATAATATACTCAGTGACTGTCACTGTAAGTGAATCCTCTACATCACAAAATAAATTAGATATTGTTCTCCATTTAAGGTACTAAGTTTTATTCACATCTACAATCATTGTTTATATGAAATAGTGAGATATATTTCTCTTAACTTAAAGCAGTATGAGATAGAACTAATTATAGTCAAATTTAAGATTGAGAAGTTCAATGAAAATAATTTATTGTTTTGGAAGCAGAAGATAGAAAGTTATCTTCACTAGATTTAACTAACGAAGTCTGATCAAATATATAGGTGAGGAAAATATTAAAAGAGATATGAAATCTTCTCATAAAATTGTATGACGTCAAGTCACTCTAAAACAAATTTTCTCTTAAAAGAAAACTTTATATTCTCAAGATGTCATAATCCATTTTAATAGCCGAACACATTAATAATTTGGCTACTCTATTCTCTAAATTCATATAATTATACTACAATAAAGCCACATGAACATATTAAAATTTTACATCAGATTCAACCTTATCAACTCATCATCAATTTAAATAATAGTCTTCTTATCGATAACTAGTCTTCAATGATGTCATAGTTATAATCTAAAGGAAGAAAGTTAGCATAAGGATAAGAAAGACATGTATTCTAGTTCATAATAATTCGAAGACTTAATGATAACAAAAGGGATATCAATGAAACATGTGCCAAGTGAGTACCAAAATTATAGTAAATCAAAATCAATAAGTAAAAGGAATTTAAAATGCTATAATTGTGACAAGAAAGGTCACTTAAAAACAAATATTGAAATTAAAATAAAAAACCCTTAAGTAAATTTTGAATGTACCTTAGATGATAATAATGCTCTATATTATGAGACGGTAACAACAATTGAAAGTAGGGAGTCACTATTTGATGTATGATTAATTGAATTAAGAGTTATTTTCATATAACTTCTAGAAGAAAATGGTTATATCATTATGTAACTATCTTAGGAGAATCTATGTACAATTGTGATGGTTATCTTTTATAGGTTGTCAATGTTAGAACTATTAAGTTAAAGATGTACAATAGTATAACTTGCACTCTTCATGAGGTACAACATGTTGGTTTAACGAAGAATTTGTTATCTCTAAGGTGACTAGATGATTTTGGATACAAAATAAAAATTTTCAATACAATTTTAAAGATAATTCAAGGTGTGCTTGTACTTTTTGGGGAAGAGAAGAACAAAGGAAGACATTTACTTGCTCTAATTAAAAGATTTTCAGGAAAAAAGGGAAAAATAATTTAGTTTACAAGTTGAACAAATCTCTGTATGGTCTTAAATATATGTCAAGGCGTTGGTATAAAAGATTTGATTATTTCATCATGAGCTTGGAAAATACAAACTTAATATATATCCTTAAGCATATTTTAAGAGGTTGTTAATGATGATTTTATTATCTTATTATTATATGTAGATGATATATTAATTATAAGTGTTAATAAAGACTATATTAAAGAATTGAAGACATAGTTGGCTAAGAAAATGGAAATGAAATGAAAGGAATTGGGATTGACAAATAAGATTATGGGGATGCAAATTACTAAGATAAGAATAACATAAAATATTTGAATTTCTTAAAAAAAAAACTACCTAAATAAGGTCACGTGAGGCTTTAATATGCAAAATTCTTGTTAATTTCAAGATGAGAGGACAAAGATGTCTCTAGTACTATATGCATTTGCAATGAGGAGTTTAACACTCTCTTTAATTTGTACAAGGTCACACATTGTACATGCAGTGGGAGCATTTAGCCACTTCATGACAAATCCTAACAGAGTGTGTTTCAATGATGTAAACAAGATTCTAAGATACATTAAGGAACCTATGATGTTACATTACAATACGGAGGATCAAACTTTATTGTCAAATAATATATTGACTTTGATTTTACAAAGGATCTCAATAAAAGTAGATTAAAACATGTCATGTGTTCACTTACTAATGGGGTTGTAAGCTAGGCTTCAAAGTTACAATCAATTGTCGCCAAATCAACATCATAAGCAACATAAAGAAGCAGTATGGTTGAAACTGGTGTTGAAAGAACTTGAGCACAAATAATATAAGGTTTTTTATTATTTTGTGATAGTCATATAGTCTAGCATATAACAAAGAATTTGGTATTTCATTTAAAAACCAAACACATATGAGTTCAGTTTCACTATATTCATAAGAAAATGGAGGAAGAAATTATAAATATTTAAAAGGTTCATATTAAAGATAATATAAAGTATTTCATGACAGAAGCGGTAAAAAATGACAATTTTATTTAATGCCAATCTTTATGCATCCTAACGAAAATGTATGCAATATAGCAATAGCAAGGTAATCTGAAAATTGATTGGTACTTAACCAAAATTTTAAAAGAAATTATTAAGAAAATCTAGATATTACTCATAAAATTTCTAAATATTATTTTAAAAATATATAAATGAAGATAAATAATGTACAATAATAATAACAACTAAATAAATAGTGTATGATATAAAAATAAATATTAAAATATGTGATAATTAAAAAAAATTAAAATGTATGATTGTGATTTGACTATAAATATTCATATATATTTTTGTTTTATATGCCATGAAACAAATTCAAATATCTAAGAGTAATGTTTGTGAAGATCTAAACTTATAAATTAATATTATAATATATAATTAGTGAATAAAATATTTATATTTTAAATCTTATTTTCATTTATAATAATATTATGTTTATCCTTTTAAAATATTAATTAGGTTATGATCATGCTTTATCTGCTTAATTATTTTAATATTTATATGGGGGGCCAGAATTTAAATATTAATAGTTTTAGTCCACGAGCAAAATGGTGCCAATGTGAATGTACTATTTAAACAAAATAAGAGAATTAATCACTTAGACGCGTAACGTTGATTTCTGTGGACCGGTCTTACCTGTCGCTAATGTACTATTCTCTCGTTTGTCCCTTGCATGGAGTACCAGTGCCACCCAGTTCGGCTGTTTTGTCATTTTAAATTGTCTGCCTGTTCAGATTCTGACACTTGTCTTTCAGACCTGACTCCTAGCTCTTCATTTTTCTCAACCTTTTTCTTTTCAAGTCATTAACACATGATAACTTGTAAATTTTATTCATCCCTATATATTTATATTAAAAAATTATTTTGATCTTCATTTAATAATTTTTTTAATTAAACTTTAATTTTTTTCACAAGTAAAAAATCACATTTTAATTTTTTAATTTTATTCAATATTTACTAATTTTATAATAATTTAACACTAATTGGACTATTTAATCCTAATTTTTTTTTGTCTTCTAAATTTAACTTTTTTTTTTAGAAATTTCCGAATTTAACTTTCGCTTCTTAGTACTTCAAGCATTTTTTAATCCTCCTATATTATTACGTTAAGTTGCATTTTTTCTATCTCAAGAGTGATTAGTAAAATACAGCTTGACAGTAAAAATGGTAATAAATAACAAGAATCATGTGGTTTCAAGGTCGGGAACTTCCTAACTTTACATTTATAGAATATTTCCCGCGAAAGAAACTACCTGTCCTTTACGGGATAGCGTAGTAATTTTCCAAGAGCTTAAATTTCTAAATATTGGAATTTTTGCCTACAATTTCAACGTTGAAGGATTTTGACAGATTCTTACAATAATTCATAAATCAAATGCGCGTCTGCTCTCATGAATTTTCAAAAAAGGCAAAATAAGAATTAAATAATAAAATGTATGCAAACTAATAACCAAATTAACTGATACAAAGTCAAAGTTCCACGTTCAAAAGCTTTCTGGTTGCGCCGTCTCTCTTCTTTTTCTTCTTTCTTCTTCTTCGTTACTTGGGTTGTTGTGTTTTTTTTAGAAGGAAGAAATGTCAACTACTTGAGGTGTTGTTTCATGGAAACCAGTCAGGTTTCATGAGTATTTTAAGGTGAATATGTTAAATGGGCAAAGGATCTCCTTACAAAATCGTCAGTCTACGTTCTGTTTATATCTATCTCCTGTTTCTTTCCTTTGACCCTCCAAGTCTTTGCATTTATCATTGATTTGTATAGACGGGGAACACCGTTGTTTCTCGTGTGTCATTGGAAAATCTTTCCCATTAGCTGTCACAAGGTTGGTTTGGGTTTTATGTTCTTTGTTAATTGTCGTTCTATAATCTCCAGTTTTTCTCTGCTCAAAAGCCTACCTGGGTTTGTTGTTCTTTCTGTAGAAGTTCCCACCTTTCCTTTCCCCTTCAACATTCTGTTCAGCTATTGCCATTATACAATTTTGTTTTCAGTGTGGCTTCTAACTTCTCTCTAAATTTTCCATCTCTCTGAATCTGAGAGTTTGTTTTACACTCGAATATTCGTGTTATATTTTTCTGTCGGGATATTTATCTACCCAATCTTTTCTTCCCCAGTTTTGGTTATATCAAGGATTGCCTCTTTAAGGAGCTGCTTTTAGCTACCTGGGAGGATATTTCTTGGGCTTACTTGGGGACTCTGATCTGGATAATTTCTGTAAGTTTCTTATTTTCCTCAAAGAAGCTGCCTTTTCACCGTTAACAGTTTCCCCAAGAAAGATAGAAAAAGAATCAATTTTGCAGGTGAATTCTCTGTTTGAACCCAGAAGTTGTCTCATAGTCTCAAAGAAGCTGCACCTATTGGTGTCAATTTGATATAACAGACACCATAATTCTGTTGTTGTCAGTGGTTTCCTCTTTGTTTCTGGTAGCGAATGGGTGGCGGTAGAAAGAGGAGACTACGTTTGAGTAAGATCTACTCACTCGGATGTGGTAAAAAGTCATTGTTCAAGGATGATCATTCACAAATTGGGCGACCGGGATTTTCAAGGACAGTGTTCTGCAATGAACCAGAAAGTTTTGAGGCTGCAATTCGTAAATATGCTGTCAACAGTATAAGTAGTACCAAGTACACTCCTGCAACGTTCATTCCTAAATCATTGTTTGAGCAGTTCAGGAGGGTGGCTAACTTTTACTTTTTGGTCACTGGTATTTTGTCCTTCACACCTCTTGCACCTTATTCGGCCGTCAGTGCTATTCTTCCTTTGATTGTGGTTATTGGAGTGAGCATGATCAAAGAACTCATTGAAGATGTGCGACGAAAGCAGCAGGTATTTTTAATTGCTTACTGGGTATAATTATGGCCATCTGTGCTTCTCGGTGGTTGATGCGTTCAATTAATCTTCCATTTTCTTTTTTTTCCCCCCAGTTTCAAGTTACAATATGAGTACATACGATTGGAAATAAACTAAAATAGTTTCTATTTAAAAATTTTATTTTGGCCTAATTTCGAGATTCCTAAAATACCTGTAGAAGTCTATCCAGGTTAGGGGAGAGTTTGTAAGTTTAAGCTAAACTACATATTCTGCTGATGATCAAAATTAAGATTTTTGTATGGATCACAAGGGACTAAAAAGGAATGAAAATTTATATCCTGCATGTATAACTTTAGACAGTTAATTCTCGTAATCAGTTCAGTTCATTTCTCTTTATATGCAAATATCTTTCTGTTGACCAGCCAAGAATGCATAACCAAAAATTTTAAAGCTAGACTTCAATGTAACTTGAGAGAATTCATGAAGCATCTTCATGGCAGTATCTAGTGTTTTTTCGTTGGCAATGTTTTTTTCTGCAGCAGTTCAACAGAAGTTTGATTCAACTGGGAAAATATGTCAGTGAAAATAGCATATTTTTCTGTAGGACTTTCTAATATTTGTGAAGCTTATTCGTTACCTTAGAATATTTTATTTTCTTTCTACTGTGAAAATAATCTGTATAAAGTTAGTCCTTTATGGAAACTCTGTTGCCTACTTTTGAACATCAAAATTGGCAGGATATTGAGGTGAACAATAGGAAAGTTAAAGTGCATACACGTGATGGAGTTTTCAATCAAACTCAATGGAAGAATCTGAGGGTTGGCGATATAGTAAAGGTGGACAAGGATGAATTCTTTCCAGCAGACCTTCTGTTGCTGTCGTCCAGTTATGAGGATGGAACCTGCTATGTTGAGACCATGAACCTTGATGGAGAGACAAATCTGAAACTGAAACAGTCAGTGGATGTGACTTCTGTCTTGCTCGAGGATTCTAACTTCAAAGATTTCAAGGCTATGGTAAAATGTGAAGACCCAAACGCAAATTTGTACACCTTTGTTGGAAGTTTGGAGTTTGAAGAGAATGTCTATCCCCTCAATCCTCAACATCTTCTACTTAGAGACTCAAAGCTACGGAACACAGACCATATATATGGGGCGGTTATCTTCACAGGACATGACACAAAGGTTATTCAAAATTCAACTTCTCCCCCTTCAAAGAGAAGCAGAATTGAGAGAAAGATGGACAAGGTTATCTATCTCTTATTCAGTATTTTGTTTTTGATGGCATTAATTGGTTCTATTTTCTTCGGCATTGCAACTAAAGATGATCTGAAAAATGGAAGGATGAAAAGGTGGTATCTGAGACCAGATGACTCTACAGTTTCCTTTGATCCCAAGAAAGCTTTCGTTGCATCTATTCTTCACTTTCTGACAGCCCTAATGTTGTATAGCTATTTCATTCCAATCTCCTTGTACGTATCAATAGAAGTCGTCAAAGTTCTTCAGAGCATTTTCATCAATCAAGATATTCACATGTACTACGAAGAAGGTGATAAACCAGCTCATGCACGTACCTCAAACTTGAATGAGGAACTTGGGCAAGTTGATACAATACTTTCAGATAAGACTGGAACACTAACCTGCAATTCCATGGAGTTTATCAAGTGCTCAGTGGCTGGGGTTGCATACGGTCGTGGTGTTACTGAGGTTGAGCGAGCTATGGAAAGAAGGAAAGGTCATCCATCAGTTGGGAAGGAAAACGATTTTCATGAAAAGGATTCAACCCGTACAAAGCCACTAATTAAAGGCTTCAATTTTGAAGATGAAAGGATAATGAATGGAAACTGGATCCATGAGCCCAATTCTTCCGTCGTCTTACAGTTTTTCCGCTTGTTAGCCATCTGTCATACTGCTATTCCTGACGAGAATGAAGATACAGGCATGATCTCCTATGAAGCTGAATCACCAGATGAAGCAGCATTCGTGATTGCAGCAAGAGAACTTGGATTTGAATTCTACAAAAGAACTCAAACAAGCATATCTGTTCGTGAATTTGATATCAAGTCTGGGAAAAGGGTTGAGAGGTCAGTGTTCCTTATTTGTTTTCATGTTTTAGGATACAGGGAAGAAGCAATAAAACTTTATCAAAGAATTCTAGCACACATTTTCTTCTGACCTTAAGCATACACGTTGAATCATGGAGTATTTGTTTTCTAATTCCCCAGATTGGTCTGCACTATGAGTGCTCTACTTCACTGTCTTCTTATATTTTTCCGACCCTTTGTGCTTCCTAGCACAGCAATTTTTTTGTTTGTTGAATTTGATATTAATCTTTTGCTTATAGCTTTCATTTGGAAAATATTGGGGGATTTGAGGTCTTATTTCCTTGACCAAAACTTGTAATATTCTTAAAGCAGAGTTATGTATTTCTGGTTCTGCAATGTCCATTGGTAGGAAAATTGTGCTCAAAACCCTTGTGGAATACTTGACTCAATCCTCCAATTCTTTAGTTATACAAGCACGTACTAGTGTTGTTTCAGTTTTTTGAAATCATTTCTTAGGGGATTAATTGATTTTTCTTGCAGGGTTTACCAGATCTTAAATATTTTAGAATTCAACAGTACAAGGAAGAGAATGTCTGTTATCATAAGAAATGAGGAGGGACAGCTACTAATACTTTCTAAAGGAGCTGACAGGTTTGTGACAAGCCACCCCATGAGAGTTGTTTTTGTTTGAAGTACGTAGAACTTCATTGTAACATATTATTTGTATGATGCAGTGTCATGTTTGAAAGGCTTGGTAAGAATGGTAGAGAGTTTGAATTGGAGACAAGAAACCACGTGAATGAGTATGCTGATGCAGGCCTAAGGACCCTGATTGTTGCTTATCGTGAACTTAGTGAAGACGAATATAAGGTTTTCAATCAGAAATTAAGTGAAGCCAAGACCTCAGTTAGCGCAGATCGGGAAACATTGATAGAAGAAGTAGCTGACATGATTGAGAGGGATCTAATCCTTCTTGGTGCTACCGCTGTTGAAGACAAACTCCAAACTGGGGTCAGTTGAGAAAATTTAGGAAAGAATTAACATAAACATAACTTTCTATATCATTCTTATATGATTTTTCTTTTGATGCTTATTCAGGTTCCTGACTGCATAGACAAGCTTGCCCAAGCAGGAATTAAGATCTGGGTTTTGACTGGAGATAAAATGGAGACTGCTATCAACATTGGGTATGTTATTTTGTTACGAGTCTTAAATCAAGACCATTAGGGTGAAGCTATAGTTCGTATTAGAATTGATTCTCTAACTTGAAAATGTGAATGTGCAGATTTGCTTGTAGTTTACTACGACAAGGAATGAAGCAAATTGTAATCACTCTGGATACGCCAGAGATCCAAGCATTGGAGAAAGAAGGGGAAAAGAAGGCAATTGCCAAGGTAATTAATTAATTAGTTTAGTTTACAAAAATATCAACCCAATTCAAGCAATCTATAAGTCAGAGAGCATTACTGCTAATGTGACACCAACCATGCATATGAATGTATATAATAAAAGAAATGTACTTATGTAAGTGTTACTGCCCGGATATTCTGATCCATTTGATAGGCATCGAAGGACAGTGTTCTCAAACAAATAACTGAAGGGAATGCTCAGCTTACGGGATCAAACAGAGGTTCTGCAGCATGTGCTTTGATCATTGATGGGAAATCACTTGCTTATGCCTTGGAGGATGATATAAAGAACAAGTTTCTTGAGCTTGCACTTAAATGTGCATCCGTCATTTGCTGCCGTTCCTCACCAAAACAGAAGGCACTGGTGGGCCTTATTTCTTTAGCTTGCACATAGCGGGTGCATGCTGTTTCTTTTCAGCTCTTTGTCTATAATGCTTACCATCAACTTTGCTGTTCAGGTGACAAGACTAGTCAAATGTGGAACTGGGAAAACAACCTTAGCAATCGGTGATGGTGCCAATGATGTGGGCATGCTTCAGGAAGCCGATATTGGGGTTGGAATCAGTGGCGTTGAAGGAATGCAGGTGCCTTAGCAGTTTGTGCAAATTACTTTTGTTGTGGTATCTCTTGTTTTTGCTATGAATTCTTGTAAACACCCTACTTCGTGGTATATCAACTCAGGCTGTCATGTCAAGTGATATAGCAATTGGTCAGTTTAGATATTTGGAAAGGTTGCTGCTCATACATGGACATTGGTGCTACAGAAGGATCTCATCAATGGTAATTCTATTATTATTAATAAAAATAAAAATTGATCGTGGATGAGCTTTTAAATAACAAGTTTATCTATTATTCTTTAGGTTGGCAGATATGCTACTTCTTCTACAAGAACGTCACGTTTGGTTTCTCCCTTTTCCTATACGAGGCATACACATCATTCTCTGGGCAACCTGCATACAATGACTGGTTTTTGTCGCTTTACAATGTCTTCTTCACTTCGCTTCCAGTGATTGCTTTGGGTGTCTTTGACCAGGATGTGTCCCCCAGTTGTTCTGTCAAGGTATGTGGCCTGCTCACGCTTGGTTGTGAATTGATATGGATATTGTGAATAAACTGAAATTGTAAGTTTCGACTTTCCAGTTTCCTCTATTATACCAAGAAGGGGCGAAAAATGTGCTCTTCAGCTGGCGCAGAATTATTGGTTGGATGTTGAATGGTTTGACAAGTGCAATAATCATGTTCTACTTCAGTACAAAAGCACTGGAGAAGCAAGCGTTGAACAACGATGGAAGAACTGGTGGAAGAGACATATTGGGTGGGACGATCTATTCGTGTGTGGTGTGGGCAGTGAACCTACAGATGGTGGTGTCAACTAGTTACCTGACAGTTATACAGCACATATTGATATGGGGTTCCATAGGCTTGTGGTACATATTTCTGCTGGCATATGGAGCCATGTCTCCCACATTGTCTACAAACGCTTACAAAATATTTGTTGAAGCCCTTGCTCCAACCCCATCTTACTGGCTCCTCATACTGTTGGTCGTCGTCTCGTCCTTGATTCCATATTTCTCTTTTTTGGCAATTCAAATGTGGTTCTTTCCCATGTACCATCAAATGATACAATGGATTAATCATGGTGGTCAGTCCAACGATCCTGAGTATTGTGAAATGGTGCGACAAAGGTCATTGCGTCCAACAACGGTTGGTTTCACGGCACGTGTAGCTGCCACAAGTAACCGGGTAAGGCAGTCATGATCTAGAAGACCTGTAAAATTTGACCTATTGCAGAACCAAAAGAGTTTTTTTTTTTTTTGTATACCCTTTTTGCTAGTTTATGTTCATCTGTATATACGAATTAGTACAAAATGTGATCATTTATTTATCCATTAATATTACTTTTGCAATAACTTTCCAAGTCTTCACTATGATCCAAGTCTACTCATCAGGCCCTTGTACAATTAAGTTTGGAGAAGAATGATCAGCTCAGCTGGGTGTACAGAAAATCGTATATATTATGAAATACCCAAGACCTTGATGGTTCACTCCACGGACTTGAATACTACAAAATTGGAGTTTTCAACTCCTTGGCTGATGCTGGTAGACCTTTTGTTTTGCTGATACACTTTGGCAACCTCCATTTCGGCCCAAGTCTAGTCTATTTTGATTTGGATCTCAGAAAGTGTGAAAAAATGTCCATCACATTGCTCTTTCTATTTCCTTTTCAGCTAGTCAACCTTATTGTTAGGAAACTAATCATGACATAATCAAAGGCGCAACAGAATTTTTTTTATACAGATTTATAGTTAGACCTTAATAATTGATTAATTTTAAAAAATATGAAACGTTAAAAATAAATGAATTGTAATTGATTTGAATTCTTGCAAAAATGTATTGATGAAGTGCCAAGTATAAGTTGTCTAAGTGTCTGACATCTAACAGTATTCACTAAATAGAGAAATTTTTTTCAACTTTTTGAAAGGTAAAGGTAACAGTAATGTTTTAAAAACCGAACCGGATGTCGAATCGCTTCAAAAAAATGTTTAAAGTTTAAAAGTTCAACCGGTATTAAACTGTTATAAAACCAGTATATGATAGATTAAAAGTAAAAAAGTTATAAGAGTAAATGAAAATAAAATATTTTATTAAAATAAAAATACATCAATGTCTATTATTATATAAATAAAAAATAAAAAATAAAATCTAAAAATTCAAACTAAATTAATTTTAATATAAAACTTAAAATAACAATAAATCAAAATTGTATTTTCGATTGTGTCTCGTCATCATCAAAATCTAATAAAAATCAAAGATGTTAAATTTACTAAATATAATAAAGTTGCTTACAAAATCAATGTTTCTAAATGAAAATATAACTATCATTCTTTATAAATATAAGTAATAAAATGATATTTTATATCAATCATAAAATTACATATAATTCTCTAATTTTAAAGTTTAAACCATATGACATTTTTTACAATTACTATCTTATTAAGTGTGTGCAAAAATAAAATTTTAATTGATTAAAAATAAAGATATACGTAAGTTCACAAATATTATTTAAATCAAATTAGTTACTTTATTTTAAAATTATTAATTCGTCAAATAATTTATAGATATTCTATTTCGTGCGTATTGGTAAAATACTATTTTATAAATTGAACCAATATAAAAAATAAAACAAATAACCATGGACTATACTTAAAAAATGCAATCACCACATAATTCCCTTTTTAAGATAAAAATACATAAATTATGATTCTTTATAGATATAAGTAGTAAAATAATATTTTAAGTCAATCGTTTTCATGTGATCATTCTAATCACAATGAATGATACTATTTGAGAGTTGAGAGAAATTAATAGACAGAAGAACAACGGGTTGGACATATTTGAAGCAGCGTAGATTGTCTTCTTCTGTGGCTTGTGGTTACCGCAAAAGAAGTTGTAACTGACGTTACATAAGCATAAATAGCTTTTTTAGTTCAGTAATGACGGTGTGGGGTATGGGCCATTGGATCTATTTTTTTCACGAGCAGTCAACTATTTGGTTGTTGGTTTTATCAAAGATGAAAAAGGGAGGAACAAGCTGACTTTTCTTACATGGTAACTCCTTAGTGGTTTATTTTCAAGTTATGATTTTTACTTTCTCTAACCATTTGTTTTTCTTTCCTTCTTGTTTTCTCTTTATTTTTTCATCATTCGTACTAAAGACACTGTTTCTCTCCTTTTATTATTTAACGGGTCAGTAAAATAAAAATTTACCAAAAAATTAGTCCTGTTCGTAATTAATCCAGTCAAATTAGTAATTCCAGTCTAATTTTTAAAACATTGAGCAGCAGTTTATGTCATCCTATTATTTATAGAAAAAATAGAAAAGTTTCTTTATTATCAAAAATAAAATAGAAAAGTTTCTTTATTATCAAAATTAAACTTCCTAATTATAAGTAAAGTGTATTATAAAAATTAAACTTCTTAATTATAATTAAAGTCAAAATTCACAATTTAAGTTTATTAAAATCAAATATCTCTTATTTGATGTTTGAAGTTTTTCAAAATTCACAATTAAATCCAGATTAATTTTAAATTAAAATTTCTCCTTATAACAACTCTTTTATGTATGACATATTAAGAACTTAATATGTTGACTATGAATATAATTTACAATTATAACTAGATAAATTAGAACTCTATTTAAGTCTACAATTACAATTATAACTAGATAAATTAGAACTCTTTTTAATTCTTCAATTAAATAATTTATATCATATATTAAGATTGATGCCTAGAAACATATCATTGTCGCCCAAATATTAGGAA
>JAOTAW010000003.1:15631036-15641832 GCA_025629945.1 Erythroxylum savannarum
GATTTGTTAGAGATGATAGTGAGATATTACATGTTTAAGACGAATTTTATGAATTGAGTTTTATTTGAGGATAAGTTCCCAAATGGAGAAATTATATTATTTTGATCTGTATAAGAGTGAATAAAAATGAAAGGAATGAGAAAAAAAATTTACACCGATTTTCGGATTGGCTTAATCTAAGAGTTTCCAACGCTAATTTAGTTTTCGAAAATATACGCTACGGATGTCGGAATTTGTTTCAGTTCGTTTCGAACCGTTTGTTTCGATTCGTTTTCGATCCTTCCGCTTTTGATTGTGTTTCCGCATTATGACTTCCGATCCGATTTGTATTCCGTTCTTTCGGAGGTGATTTCTTTCGTTTGTTTCCGCACGCATTTGATCGTGTTCGCTTTCGTTTTGTTTGATTTGTTTCACCATTTTGTTTTCGATTCCGTTTTCCGTTGTTTTTTCAGTTGGGGTTCGGTTCCGAGATCGGGTCCCAATAGTAATAAACTAGAAGTCCTTTGACATAAACTTGTTTGATTTCAAAGAACATCTCTAAAGTTGTTTTCAATCCCAGGTTAGCCATTAGAGGTAGGTTCAGTACAAATGATAGGGTGTTCATAACACGAGTAACCCCTCTAGTTTCTTTTGCAAATGAAAACCTAAATCTATCAACCACCTGCTCATGCTAAGCTATGGACCTAACTTTAAGATCAATGTGGATTGTATTACCCTACTATTGATCAACTGTAAATACGAACTTAAAATTTAGCTTTTTAGAAGCTTTACTATCTTTAACATTAAGAATGAGCAAATGGACCTGCAAGCTTAGTTAGAGAGAATCTCTCATAACTTAAACCAAGCATGAGTAGCAGCATTGTCCAATAATGGCACATCAACTAATTCTTTCTTTGTTTTCATTTGTATTGTTGAGAATGAGTAAATGTTATTTATCAGCTATAGATTACTCCTGTATCATATTGTTTTAAGTTTTTAGCCTTTTTTTTTTTTAATTGTTAGGCTTTAGCGTTAGTTTTCTTGTTAACTTGTTTAGAAGAATAGGAATTATGTACTGAGGTAGTTGCTTTGCAATCATTGAAGAAGCATCTTGTTTGTGTAAATGTATCTTTCTTTTTTTTCATAATTCTCATTTATAGAATAGTTACAATGGATTTTTCCTCTTTTAGAACCACTAAGGTGTGATGGTTAAAATGAACAGAGTAGGTGAAGACTAGGGAGAAGTGGAAGAGGGCATGATCATCTTTTGCTCTGTATTTTGCCAACAGCAAAAGGAGAGAAAGAAAGTCAAATGCAAGGACTAGATGACTTTTTCAATTTAAGGTTTCTTTAATTTCTTCTTCTCACGAGTAGACTGAACAGTTCCAAATATCGTTATCTAACTTAATTTCACTTTTGTTCTTTTTTAATTAATTATCCTCTAAATCAAATTTGAAGACTACTTTCAATCATAGTTAATTAAAATTGAATCTCCAAACTTTTATAATAAGCTCAAATCTCAATTAAATTCAAATTAGAATAAATTAAACTTGAACTTCTAGATACACTCTAAGTGTGTTAAATAGACTGTTTAAGTCTTGAAATTAAACTAGAAATATCTCAAATTGATTTCCATAATTCTTATAAAGTTTCCTATCGAATTTAAATATATTATAATAAATAAGCCAATTAAAACAACTTAACTTGATATAAATTTAACAACAAAATTGCAATCTTTTAATCCAATTCAGTTCGAAAGAACTTCACATTTTTCAATTTGATTCTTCATTCAATTATTACAAATATCTTGATCCGTGTACAACTCTATTTGTCGAGTTAACTAAGCCAATTTATCAAATAGTAAACATAATTTAACTAAGCTAATTTATCATACAGCGAACGTCATTTCTTGGAGCCAATGGCAAGTTTACTAAAATATGAACGGCTATACAAAAAGTTGCAGCACACGGTCACTGAGTATTGGATTAGATTTTAGTATGATACTGTACCGATATCGGTCAATATTAGATACCGTTTTAAACAATTTTTTAAATTTATAAAATAGTCCCTAATTTTTTTAATTACAAAATAATCCTTAAATATTATACCGTATAATTTTTATTTTCACAAAAAATGTCTAATTTATTTAAAATTTTCATTATCGAAACAGGTGAATATATGCCGCTATTTATACCCAATACTGAAACATCCAATTTTGTCCCATTTTCGTACGAGATCCGTTACGATAGTCATGGCAGAGAGACTGAAATCTAAATACCCCAATTTCGAACCAGTCGGCGTGACTCTCAAAGAGCTTGTATTGCAATTCCAACTTCAATTTTTTTTTTAAATTTAACAAATAATCTGTTAATTTAAATTTAATTATTTAATATTACTTATTAATAAAGTTATATATTTTAATAATTTAATTATTAAAATATTTCAATTTAAAATACATATATTTTAAAATTGTTACTTATTTGATATTTTTAAAAATATCAAATAATTAATTACTTTGATTATTAAAATATATTAGCAAATAAATATTAATTTATAAATAAAATGAATAAATATTGTATAAAATATTAAACTAAAATTATTCAATCAAGTCATAAAATTAATTTATCTCACCAAAACCAGAAACTACAATAAAAAATATAAATATAACCAAATAAAAATATAAGTACAGTACACGGAGGAAAACCATTCTAAATTATACACGGAAACATTAAAATTGCAATTGGAAGAATGTACACAGAAACCTTACTAGTTAACAAATGAATGTATAAGAAAATTTACGTGTTTCATCACAACCAATCGTTTTGGGATGGGAATTAAAAAAAAAAACCTCAACAATTCACACCTCATGACACATGAATCCCTCATCGCATTAGAACAGTCTGAATTGCATCTTTTTGAGCCTGCGTTAAACTCTGAAACGCAACAGATATTATGTCAGGTTTGCTGATTTCAAGTGTTAAAATCAAAATCTCTTTTTAAAATAGTTCCCAAGAAATTTTACAGACAGTCTAGAATCAACCTGGCAGAGATGCTGAAACAACTGTCTGTTGGCATGGGAGAAGTTTGTAAAGAAATCCGCCATATAAGTTGCCAAGTTAATCTGACAGCAAAATTCATGAACTCACGGGCGCATATAGCAATGTAAACATATACCCAAGGTAAACTTTAGAACAAAGAAATCACCTCATTCAGTGGATCAGCCACGCATAATAGATAAGCATCATCTTCATCATCTTGGTTCTTGATTTTTGCAATCAATAAACAGCTGTTAGTTCCAGAGGGCAAAAAGAATTGAGAAAAGGAAAACTAACAGCTAATAATATCAAGCAACCTCATTAAATGCTTGTGCCATTGCTTCGAGTTGATCAAATTTAGTTCTGCCAACTGAAGCAGGAGGAGCAGCAGCAGAGTACAACAAACTCTTATCTGATTCTTCGTCGTCTATGTAAATCTCTTCCCAATCATTTGCCTATTAGAACAAGAAGCTCACACTTCAAAATTTCCACTTTCCAAACTTGAGAGAATATAAAAGAATCTGAAACCCAACAAGCCACCTCATTATCATCCAATTGCTCCTGGATTTCAATTAGTTCATCTGAGAGCAAAGCCAGTATCTGCAACACGTAAAAGAAAAGGAAAAGATCATATCAACATTCAATTCCTGACACGTGCCTTCAGACATGAAATGTACACAAACTATTCCAAGATGTAGTAACAAACTGCATGAATGATCACAGCCAGATGCCAGAAAATAATTTCAGCTTCTGGCTTATTGTTGCACTAAACATGCTTACCTTCCCATTTATAAGATTTGTCAACTAGCTGACCTTTTAATTGTTCTGAGTTGTTTGCCTCATAGAAGTCCTTAAGGTTTCACTGCGTGTCAGATAGATCCTAAATATTACTAGAATTAATCTCGAATTACCTTTGCAGGGAGTGGTACAATTGCCCATTCATCTGGAGCCAGTTTTGCTTTTGAGCGAGTAGTTATCCCAGCAGTGGACTACATATATGAAAAGATTATGAATTCTTGAACAAAAAAGATACATAAAAATGTATTTTGGGAGCTTCAGATTGTAGCAGAACCTTAATTAAATGACCCTGCACATTAACTTTTCCCAATTCATGATGCCCTGAGGAGAGTAACAATGCCAAAGCAGTGGTTGTAACCTTGATTTGATATGCCCCTTGAATCTCCGCTGCAGTTGTTTAGAATTTCAGCACTAGTCAGCCATAGCAGTGATTTTCTTGTAAAACCCTGCTGAAGGAAAGATACTGTAGACACATTGTAAAAGGAAAAGGAAAGAGCAAATAGCCGGATGTACAATGCTTTGAACTGGAGACTTAGGCAGCATATCAATTGTGTCAATTTGAATGTCAAATTAGTCTTAAACTTCTAAAGAAAAACTGGTTGTATTTTCTAATGCAAGAAACATCGTCTTGATCTGACTCTGAGCATCAGTATTTATTATTCATGAATAAGAAATAAGTACTGTAAAATAAAAGAAATTCGTAACCATTGGAACCCATTTAACTTGAGTGGCGTGTGCAATTGGCAACATACAGTAGCCATTCCTAAGAAATTTGGTTAATCATAGTAACATATAGTATCTTTACCTTGCTGTTTAGTCCACTCTGACATTATATACGCAAAGGAATTAGCAAAGCCTTCAGCTGGGATACTAACCAGCATATCAATGAACTGTTCAACATTTGGGGCACTCATATGGACCTGCATTTTATAAAAGTAGTTAGGCATCTAGCATGTTTTTCGGTAAAAAGCTACTAAAGGACTCCCAATGATGAAAACATTTCACCAGCCTCAGATGAACAAACTAAAGCATATTAGTATGAGATCCACAACTCGAGACAATCATAAACCATCATCAAATAAGCATTCATGTGTTCGACAGAGAAAAGTACACAGAAGGTTTATCATTACAAAATTACAAAATATGTAATGATAGACATGTACCAATCGAGCAAAAATAAGTAACAATGAACTTCTCAGTACTGCTATTTGAGCTGACTGCATTCGTCTAACAAGAGCAGTTATTAAGTTCTGGATATGCTGTGCCATTTGCTCGGGGAGACGTAAAATAAGTTGCAAAATGTAACTACCAAGAAAAAGTGAACCAGAGCTTTCCATATCAGGGTCAAGAAGCCTGTGAATATACAAACAAAAAAAAGGACCATTATATATAACACAAATAAATTACCAAAATCCTGGAAAGTTTGTATACCCAAAGATTATGAACAATGTTGACAATGAGTAGCTTTCATTTTAACACTAGTAACATAATCATCAGGCAAACCTTACTGTGTTTATACAAGTTATGGAAATAGGTGGAAAAAACATGAATAAAAATAAAACTCAAGATTTGGAATTAACACAATACTACAAAACAATGAAAAGTAACAGGGTCAAGAAAGGAAATGTAAAAAGGATAACTATAATCTCTTAACATTTCCACTGCTAACATATAAGACTCGAAATGTTCTGGTAGAAATAAAATACCAACTTAACATGGCTGGGAAACATATTGCGCACAATCAATACACTCTCCATGCATTTACCATAAGTTGGTCTACATCTTTGTCTCAATAAATTATACAGAAATGCTATAATTCTCAACTTTGCAATAGTGTCATGTTTCCCATGACAATGGGTAAAAAAAATGAATTGGAGAGATGGTTGTCAGCAGCATAACCAGACAGTTCCAGTTCCAACTGTATTGACCACACAATAGAATTACACAAATTTCCCATAGCAGGGCCCATTTCAGATCATTGGAATACAAATCCAAAGGTTTAAGTACACAAAAATTAGATTAAACCATCTAGAAACTACCATTTGGTTTTTTAAAAAAAAGTGAAACACTAACCTTGAAGCTGCATCCAGCAAGCTTCTCATTGTGAAAGTAGAATCAGCAGCCCAAGCTAATACTTCTTGTCTTGCCCCAGATATAAAAGCAGCCAAACATTGAGTCGCGTTCTGCTCAATGAGGCACATAACAAGTCACTTCCCTATTGAACACGTAAGAAGTGAAATGAAACAGCACTATGCTCTCAGATTTGAGAAAAATAACCTGCAATTCACTGTGATCATCACTTTGAAGCACTATCCTGATAACAGCATCAAAACAAGCATCGTATGCTGCTTTAATCACATCGTTAGGAGCATTCTGAACAATGCTATCACAGATTGTAATTAGCAAAGCACATACAATCATAAGGCTGTGTATATAGTTAGCAAAATAAAGACGTAAGATATCCTGGATTATAGCCGAGAGTTACTTGCCTTCAATAGCATTGAAACCAGATCTAAGGATCCAGCTACCAATCCTTCTGGCTGTTGGTTTGGCTGAAATTACCACCCAAGAGACATCAGAAAGAAATACCTTAGATTACTATTGAGCAACTCAAGGGAAAGTTCGCTTTATAAATAGCAGGCTTACTTTATCCAAGATTGGCCCAATATGTGGCAGAATTCGAGAAACCAATGGATGGATAGCACCAGGAGCATTTTTTATTGCCTGGGAGAAATATTTTTTGATATAAAAATAAGGAATAGTTCGATGACTGCATGTAGAACAGAACCGCATCAAGTAAAGCTATTAGCAAAAAGAAAAGGTCACAGACAAGTTAATCAGAAAGAACTTCACGGTTCAATCCCTGATCTTTATTTTAAGGTTTATAGTATAATTCATGCCTTAATACAAATATTTCATTAAAATTAAAAAAGAATACATGAGACCCCACAATTTGAATGGTTGAGCAACAGCACCCAGAAGCGGTAGAAGCCTAAATGGAGCTCAAAACCAACAAAGTAAAGCATATAAGTCCAATACTAGATTAGGAATAATAGTTAGTTGCTCCGGACAGAGAAACAAGGAAGTGGGATTCTTCCAATTCCACAATCCTTGCATATAAATCTCAGAAGAAGGAACCATGAAAAGTTTTATGTGTAATCTATAACCAAATAAAGTCTCCAATATGCCATATACGGTCTCACTCTCTCTCTTGCTCAAATGTGAATGTGCATGCACACACAAAACCCTATCTGCCAAGGCTATTGCTTCCACACAATCATATCCCTTTCACAGGACTGATGGAAGTCGAACTGAATACATTGTCACATGTGAATATGCCTTGCCTGCCCCTAGGACTGGTTGACAACCTTACCTTACTCCAATAAGAAGACACACATACAGAGAGAAACAAACAGTTACAAACACCTATTTACAAAAGCCATTGCTGCCAATTATACTATGTGCAACAGATAATAAAGTATCATTACAACATGCTCACAAAGAAATATTGCTTGGATATTATGCGAGTATTAGTCCTAAGCATCAAAGAACAAACACAAAAGTTACAACTGGTGATACAGCAAGCAATATGGAAGTCAGCATTCAACCTATGAAAACAAGTATGGATTTAAGATTGATACCTCCAGAACCTCAATTGCGTCTAAGCTGATAAAAGGATCAGCAACATGCGATGCCCACATATTAAGTATCACAGGAGAGATGATTGATTCAATTGAAGCTGATACTTCATGACCTATGATTAAATATACAAATAAGATAATCAACTGCCACTGGAAGGCACACATCCCCACTTCTTAAACCCAACCCACCTGCCTTAATTGCTGCTTGCAATGTTTCAAGTACCAGGTGTAATGTCTCATCAGAAGCCTACAAAGTAGAACCGCACTGCAGCTGGTAAATATGAGTTCAGCAAATAAATTTATGAAACTTTGCCAAATTCACCTGGTGAAGAAGATCTGTAAGTGATGAAAATAAACCAATCAAAAGTGGCTGAATAGTTCCTGTATTGGCCTCAGGCAAGAGCTGGGAAAGTGCCCGGCAAGCACCAACTTTAACCGCTGGAGGCCTGCAAAGGATATACATGTAATCAAAATGTTAAGAATGTTTGTTCTCTCAGTTAAAGATCGTGAGGTAATAAGACTTACACATCCATCCCAACAGCCTTGATGGCAGCACAAATGTATTGCTCCAGAATTCCATGGCTGATCTGTCAAAAAACTAAAATGTCCACAGCAAATTCTTTAAAATGAACAAACAAAAAGGAAGGTAAAGATATATATCAATTACCACAGAGGAAAATTTGGCAACTAACATGAAGACACGAGCATAAAGAAATGGATAATCATTTACACCTGCACAAGAACAGGATTACCACATTGTATATGTCAGTTAAAAATATTGTCACTAAAAGAAAACAAAATAAACGGAAAAAGATGCAATGTTATACCACATGAGCCAAAAAGAATGAAATATCATAAAAGAAAATAAATCCAAGAAATAAAGGAGAAACCTATTCCAATGTCTTCAGTAACAATTTGCTCTACAAGTGTTCCCAAGTTGATGCTGGCAAGACCTGAAGCCTGCAAATGATATAGATACGATCACAATACTAAAAACAAAGAAACGAGTGCACACCCACCAGCTTATTAGATTCCAACTTAATATTTTACTGTCAAGAACCTCTGCTTCAAGCAACTGTTCAGACAAAGAAGCCAAAGCATACAGTGTAGCCTCCCTTATCTGCAGTAAATTACAAGAGAAGATTCAAATGCATGGGAAAAGAAAATTTTCTAGAACTCTTTTCAAAGGAACAAAGGGAGGATCCAACCACTGCTATCCAAGAGGATATAAGTAGTACATAGAAGCAAGTTGACAATAAAGACTCCAAATAAATTATTGAAATAATTAGATATGCAATTGCTGCGGTGAACTAAATCATTTATTTGGTGAAGATTAAAAACGGTACACGGTTTCTTTAGTTGTTTGAATATGAAATTCAAGAAAAACACCTTGCAACCTCATAGCAGATCGTTAATTATATTCATGGAGCTTGGCAGAAAATTGGAACTCCAAATCCCATCTGGTAAAATTACCAGCTTAAGAGACTGAAAATTTTCCATACAAGTAAATAAGAACTACAAAGTAGCACGACTTCAAGGTTAAAATTAACTAGAATCTTGAAATTTGAACGGTTGCATGAAATTCTGTAATTGCTGGGCAGCAGGATCAAGTCCAAATTGCTGAACCTGATTTGGTGAAAGTGGTGCCTGTTTACCAAGTTCACAAATGTCTTAGCCATGGGAAGAGTAGAGAGGAAGTGTGAATGAATTTGTGGTTGGTATGTAGATAGAATTATTTCAGTTAGCATTTAGATAGGATTATTTTCTGTTCCTATAATAAAGAGTATGTTAGATTGTTAGCAGATTTTGTTTCAAGATTCTCTTGTATGATTTATAAGGAAATGCATCAAAGTAATAAGAGTGACTTTATTCACCCAAAGAAATCTACATATTGAGATCCAAAATTCTCCTAACAAGCTATTATTCCTTTCTACATAACAAGATAGGTAGACAAGAGAGGAAGTCTTGCAGGCTCATTGTGCAAGCAGAGCAACTAGGAGCCTTCCAACTACAAGCTAGTGAAACCAGATACAGAACTAAGGATCATAACAATTTGGTATCAGATCAATTGGTGACATGGGGGCCTCGAACCATTTAAAGCGGTATATGGTAGTTCTCCTCCACGCTTATTGTCTTACTGTCTTGTCCTTTCATGCTTACCATTGTTGATATTGAGTGTAAGGCCCTTTTAGGAGATTTAAGGGTCTACAAACTTGAGCATCATGATGTCCTGTTTACAGAGGCTTATTTGCTCTTGCTGAAACTTCAAATTTATCGACAATTATCTCTCGCAAGCAAGGGTCGTAAGTTGTCACCTCACTTTTATGGCTCGTTCCCAGCTAAGTCAAAATTTGGGAGAATTTCTTTTAATCTTGCTCTTAAGCCAGAAGCCCAAATTCGTCTTGTTTTCTTTGTCTCTTGCTTAAAGAAGTATTAAGAAGTTAATGGACACTAGCGTATACCTTTTTATTGGCCAACTACCCAAAACGGTGAAGTGTGTCGTACCAATGCAAGCACAAAACAAGTCCTTGTTGGGATGGTCTCTCTCCTGCTTATGGGAACCAAACTCTATTATGCTTCAACATTATTCCTTGTTCGCGCTTAAGGTCAACTGCCTTCTTGACGAAGTAGGAAATATTACTGTTGGGCACAGGATCAAGTCCAAATTCCTAAACCTAACTCGATGAAGGGTGGAGCTTTTTAACCAAGCTTAGACATGTTTTACCCCTGGGAGGACTAAGAAGTTTGAACAAATTTTTTGTTAGTATTTAGATAGTATTACTGTAGTTGGCATCAAAAAAGGATTATTTTTATGTTCCTATAATTAAAAATCTGTTAGTTTGTTCACAAATGTTGTTTAAAGGTTGTGTCTGTTAGTTTGTTAGTAAATTATGTTTAAAAAAGTGTCTTATATTCTTTCTAAGTCAAAGCAACAAAGTAACAAGAGGGACTTTATTCAACCTAAAAAAATATACATATTGAGATCCAGAGCTCTTTATTAACGAGATCTTGTTACTTCAAGTTAATAAGATAGGTAGAATAAGGAGGAAATCTTCCAGGCTTAGTGTGCAAGCAAAGAGGGGACTTCCCATTACAGGGTCCCATAACTAGATCCAGAACTAGGAACCAATGATATGAATTCCGTTCCGTACCGGTTGAAATCCGGAACCGGTACGGGTTCAACTGTACCGTGACCAAATTCCGGTCGGTACCGGCTGGTACCACTAATACCGGCAAAACTGGGGACCATTCCGCAAAAAAAAAGGGACGAGGGACTATTTTAGAAAAACCAAAACTAAAACCCTAAAAATCCCCCCCCCCCGACTTCGGTCTCCCTCTCACT
>JAOTAW010000003.1:15768991-15780093 GCA_025629945.1 Erythroxylum savannarum
AAACATAGCTTAAGGAAGTTCACCAACAATTCAGGGAGAGATATCTTTAGGTACAAAAATGAACAAGCGCTATAGTATAAAATAGGTGTCTAAAACCCCATTCCCTATAGAGGCTTCTCCTTAATTATGAACAACATGCCTAGTCAAAATCCAAACTGCTATAAAAAGGATCTAATAGTCTAAGCTAAACATAGCTTAAGGAAGTTCACCAACAATTCAGGGAGAGATATCTTCAGGTACAAAAATGAACATGCTCTATAGTATAAAATAGGTGTCTAAAACCCCATTTATTCTATGCCTAGCAGTTAAAAAAAGCTCTAGACCAAAGACATGATTTACGACAATGCTTCCACTTATTCCACACGTGTACTTTGCAATAAGAAAAAGAAAACACTTGACCATCCCTATTTCAACAGTGAATACACTTACATCCAATGGAAACTAATTCTTGCAATGTGTAACTTGATCCACAATATATGCAATCGGATTAATATAGTCATTTTGGCAAGCAAAACCAGGTATCAAGAAAACTGGTCAGCATGCCTTTAGACTAGCATCTAGTTTTCTAGTGTATGTAGTATAAAGAGAACTAAATCACAGGCCGCACAAACAGGAGTTTTAACCACAAAACAATCAATTGGACATGGGAAAACTTATTGGCAAACGTTACTTATGAAACGGAATCTACTCCAAAAGTCAGAGCAAAACTAAAGGCACGGAAGAGCTAGATTTCAGCTGAATACAACCTTACCGCTTAAACTCTACTACCAATCATCCGGAGGACTTTGAGCTTCGAGTTCTAAATCGTTTGCCTTTGTCAATAACAATGTTTATCATTGTTAAGATTTAATTGCAAGCCTGGCTATTAGGCCTCCTGCATGATCTCTTTTTTTATTAACTATCATAATGTAATCTCTTGTCTAGCCATCAATTCAATTTAACTTTAGAGAAAAAGAGATGCATATATTATATTTGTGAATCCATCAAAAAAGGGCGTTGTCCTGGTGTGTGTATAAGTTGGGATGATGACAAAGTAGAAATCGGCGAGTAATAGACTATCAAATTCAACATTTAACTATTGAGTTATAATAACCAAGTCCATAAAAATACAAAATTTGTCCAAGGGCAGCCCCAAATTTACAACTTGAAGGCTCTTATTTGCCTCCAACTCTTCCTACAAACTCAATGATCAAATCCATTTTTATCTTCCGTGAGGAGGCACCCTGAGGGGAAAAATAGAATGGAAGTGGCAATTAGGAAAATTTGTCAATCTATGGGATTCAGTTTTGAGCTCGAGAGCTCCTGAATAAAAGGAGTCCTAAACCACCAATTGCCAGTGTGCATATAAGTGGAACTCTAATGAGTTCAGTATCAACTGGTATACTTTTCCTGCTTCTTCTTACTTGTCGGTGCCCTTCTCCTAAGCTCTCCCGAAGAATATTGGTCAAGTTATCCAACTGATGCATGATCTGACGCTGTCCCCTCGCAATACCAGAAAGCTGCTTCAAATAAAATTGACAATACAACAAGAGGCATAAAGTCAATTCTTTGGATTTGAAGAAGACAAAAGAAAAGAAACTTGAGGTAACATCTATCATTCTCAATCTCTATCTCTTATTTGCTATACTAGGAAAATTGGGCTTTTGTATCAAGGGTACAGTCACTAAGTCAGGAAGGAACCCTTGTGCCACTAAACCTTTATTGTTTTAGTCGTTCTGTTTATTCAATTGCACATCCCATTCCAAAAGCCTCTTCCCAAATGGTGCAGTCTGATAACCCAGCCCCTCATAACCATTACAAACAATTAGTTCAAGTAATTAAAACATAAATGGAGTTGGTCATAGTACCTCCTCCATTAAAGGTGATTCCTTGCTCAACTGGGATGAAGATGAGGACTTGGACATTTTTAATCCAGTCAAGAAACCATTCCCTAAATTTGAGATGAAATAAGCAGTTGGGGCAGAGCCATTGCATGCTTCAGCTTGGAGGACCATGTTCTGTTGACTGGATGAAGTATTTGTCATAACTAACTTGGAATTTAGCTCTTCAATATGCGTAGTGAACTCATCCATTCTATCGTTTAGGGATGACATTTGTTCTAAAAGTTGATTAACCACTCCCTGCAGAGCATACTGGGAAGAAGTTAAGAAGGAATTAACAGAAACAGGACTTCAAAATGCTAAAGGTTCATAGCACCTGAAAAATAGAAAACAACAAGCAACAAGGAATCTGACATGCCTGGTTTGCAAGAGCTGTTGGTGACTCAAAAATTCTACCATTGTACCTTCGACCTTTCACCCCGAGACCAGTAATCTTGGACAAGTTTTTGTCCCTTTGAGTTGAGTATGAATGTGACATTCCACTATAATGTGTAATTACTATTAAGGCACCATCTTGTACAGAAATAGAAAATGATGAAAAACAGAAAGTACAAGTAGAATATAAGCCACTGATCTAGCACTGCCTAGAGCTATAGGAGACTTGGATCAGTATATGGCACCTTTTGGCATTTGTAGTTCTCATGGAAACTCTATCTGCAGTGTCACGGAAAAATGGTTCCTTGGGGGTTGCAACCAGATCCTCGTCTAGACTGAGTTTCGTTATTAGGTCATCTCGCAAAGCCTGCATAATAATCATATCAGCGACCACCTCCAAAAAGTAAGGCACCACATGCATTGTATATTATCATACCATATCGTCATTCACAAGTTTTTCCAGTTGGATCTGTTCAATATAGGTTCGTGGGATGTATGACCCCTCCAAACCTAGCTGCTTAGCAATGTCTCTTACTACCAAGCGATCTTTTCCTTGCACCTTTTCAAAAAAAAAGTAAGAAGACGAGCTTGAAATCATTACATAACAAGATAAACATTCGTAAACAGCAAAGAGCAATATTAGCAAGTACAACTTGCATCTTCACATTGAGATTGTAAAAGCTCACAACATCCACCAAGTAAATCTTAGTGGCCGCATATAAATATAACTTTACCAGTTATTAGGGTTCGGATAAGGCCCCCATTCCAGGTAATGACATAGGAAAGAAATAATCATTTCATAAGAAGCAAAGAACAAATAGTTTTAGGGTACCGTTTTTTATCTTAAACAACCAATTCCTATGCAGGTTCAAGTGGGTTAACCAAACAGGAAAAGCATATGAACTTTTTGCAAGTTTTAGTCATTATAGAAAACATACTGTAGCAATAAATTTAGGCAACCACACTTGAAATATATGAGAAATAAAAACATGGGAAATTATCAATTACTCAAAAGTCGTCAGGTAACAATGATTTTGTCATAGTACCTGAATATACTGCCGACTTAACTGTTCGAGCCAATCAATTTTCACACACACACCATCATCAGAAAAAACATGGCTACTTCTTTTTAGGATGGTAGCGATTGTGTATCCCAGGGTCATTAGACCACCAAGAAGCCGAACACTGACTTCAAAAGTGATCCTTGGCGAGATGACAAACGGAACATCTGTCACCCATTCCTACATTTGACAATTATACCAAATCAAACAAAAGGAAACGAATGTCAAGTTGCCAAGCACTATTAAGACTCTCCTGATGATATTTCTACAGAAATACCTAAACCTTTTATGTGGTTGACAATATTTCTACAATTGAATTCTACCATTTTAGGGCCGGTCATCTAAGAGAACTTGCAGATTTAAATACAGTTTACACACAACTTCTAAGCAGCTGTGTCCAATTAATACAAGTCAAGATAACATGCTTGAAAAATGTTCCCATATGCTTCCTAGTGGAAGAAAAATTAGTTATGTAGATGTCAGTCATTTTGAGATGGAAGTGCCAACTAAAAGCTTGTCACTTTTAAATTAGCTGTATAGACAGGGACAACTGACCTTTTGTGCATAATAAGTTCTTAAAAGTATTTCGACCATTTGGAAAAGCACATAGCTACCATAGCTGTAATTTATAACAAATGAAATTCTGAGGCAAACCTCAAACATAAGATTGTACTTTCCATCTTTGTTTCGCATCCTCAGATAAGACTGACAGGACTCTGGATCTTCACCAGGTGGTAAAAGATATATATCATATATCTCCTCTTTTGCCTCTTTATGTTCTTGAGATAGAACAGCCTTGATATGATCTATTGCTAATTTCCTTGCTGACTACATAAAAAGAAATACTCCTATGTCAAAACAGACAAATTACGGAAGAAGCAATAATCAAAATCATGAACCAAAATGCTATCCAAGAACAATAAGATAAAAACAAAACACTGGCAGATCAGAGTAAAATATGACCTTTAATATATAAGTAGGACTTTGAAATCCAGTGAAGGGATTAAATTTGTTTATGATTTTTATATGAGCTGTTTGCAGATCTGGCTCAATAAAAGCTTTGTACATAGGATACACCTGCACAAGAACATGAAGCTCAGTAGTAGAAAAACATGCAAAAGCACCCACAAGAACTTTGACAAATGATACAATTATAGTTAACTAACTGTTTCAGATATCTGCTGAATTATTTCCTCAGGTTCTTGACCAGCACGTTGGATATCGCGTAAAACTCGCTTCACAAGGTCAAAATGAACACCCCCCATTACAGACACACGCAGATTTAGTAAAGGTCGCAACTTTTCACTCAGAGCATAGATTCCTTCTATAATCACTAGTCGAGAAGTTGGGACCTCAAGTGTTCTATCACACAATTACATTATAATTAGATAAATTTCTGAAGGTAATGAAGCTAACAAAAAATACTATTTCACAATTAAGAACATAAATAGGAGATGAAGCATTATGAAGAACAATAATCACGAAAAAAGATAACAGCATAAGGACTGGAGCAGGATTCAACCTGTATCCTATGCGGGAGCTAGATTTGAAATCATAGATTGGAACCTCAACCGATTTTCCTTCCTTTAAATCCTGGACATTCTTGAGCAATGTAACATAGTCGGTCAATCGTGGATCTGTTTCAAAAGAACGTTAGAAGCAAATAACAAGAATAAGACAAAGTCCAGATCCACTTCGAACCATGAGACTGCCATGAAATACGATTCTGAACTTTTGAAGTACCTAGTAACAACTTAACAATCAGCTTTAAACATGCTCAGAACAGATAAAGAACACATCTAGATAGCATGATTGAAGTACGTGATACATTTATAATAACTAAATCTGTAAATTTGTATAGCCACATAACAGCAGAAAAAACTTAATCACACATCTCATTGTAACGAAATAGCACATAATAGTCAGAAACAACCAGGCAGAAATATAACATCAACTAGCATGAAAGTTTGTCATTGTCAAACATGTCCAATTTCAACTGGAGGACAACAGAATAGACATTACTTGGTCTCCCACTAAAGCAAGGCCAGAAGAGAATGACAGTGGTGTGAATAAATCCAGAGGCAACAAACAGAGCAATCATTTACTGCTTCTTGTGGTAAGAAAAAACATTTGATAAAACAGTTGCACAATAGCAAAAATACCCAATAAATAAATAAAAGTTTCACCTATTGCAAAGGCAAACAGAAAAATATAACAATTCAAAAGGAAGTGTCAGGTTAAAGTCAGATTACCATCAAAATTGCCATCAACAATGCGACTAGAGTCATTATAGTTGTCCATTGAAATCACCGCAATGCTGGGCATGAAGTTGAGTATCTTTTCAGTAAAAATGGTTTTCCCAGCCCCTGAAGGACCAGCTAAACCGACTAATATTATTCCTTCATTCCTTTGGGCTAACAACTGACATGCACGGATAAACACAAAAAACCCCTTCTCAAATGACAAAGTATATTGAATTGGAACAATCTCATATCTATCAGAGTTCTTCCTTTTAACCAGCCTCACTTGGTCCTTTAGTAGACCCTGCCTCTTTGAATGTGCTTCAGCACCAGTAGTGTATTGCGCCATCAATAAACTAATTGAATTCCTCTATTGAAAAAAAGAACCAACAAACATGAGAAACCAGAAACAATAGTCCCTGGGCTGAGGGCAGCTGCAAAGTATCAGATATTCAGTTGAAATGACTGCTTTTCAATATGCATAGCATCCCTTCCTACAAAGCTCTGTTAAAAAAAGATACAGGGACACATTACATTGCAGGACAATTAGAAAAAATACATCACTGATGGCAACATCCAACTTCTTGAAAACACAGAGAGTGCAAGCTAATTTAATCAATAGAGAAGTTCGAATTAAAAAGTAAGCTTCCATCTTAAAACACTATCCCCTAACAAAAGCATTCTTTTTCTACAAGTGCCTGAGGATAAGTAATTGATTGGCCAAAAACTGTCAACATCTTTTTGAAAAGAAAATAAGAAAAATAATCCATTGAACTGCCTATCTTAAGTAACGCTTATTTCACGAGTCAACTAGTGATGCGTAGGAATTCATCATAACAACTCAAAACGCCTTCACAACACGAATACTCACAGCTTAAACATCCACACAATATAGCACTACTGCTAGAAGAATAACTATAGAAACAATGAATTCATCTTGTGGTATCAAATTATGAGAACACAGAATTGTTGTGTCCGGATAAAATAAATACAGTTCAATATCTGCTCCAATTACTTGCTTTTGCGCAATCTAAAACCGACTTCAAATAAGAATAATACCAGGGAATTCGGTTTTAAAAGCACAATAAACTACCGACGATTTTGATACTTGAGACATAAAAAACTTGAACTTGACCCAAGAAACGGCGCTTGTCAAAGCAAAAGAAGGAAAAAGAAATCGACAAAAGAATACATGACATGAATAAGGATATGTCACAAGAAAATCAACATAAACACGAATAAGGAAGAAGTAAAATCCAGAAAAACAGGGCGAGCACTTGAGCTGAAACGACTCGCACGGATCGAAAACAACAACAAAAGCCAAAAGAGGCCATGTTTCTCAAACAAGAAAACCCAATGATCAAAACAAAAACGAGTCAGACGACAAAAGGGACATAGAGCAATGCTCAGAAGATCAACATTGCCAGAAGAACAACAAAGAGAGGAGGAGGGGAGGACTAACCGAATGAGGGCGAGCTGAGAGTTACGAATGGGAACAGAATGAGAGTGGCGACTGCGATTGATAGACATAAGAAGCATGTTATAGTGACTTCGGGTTTCGATTATATATATATATATATATGGAAATAGATATTTGGTTTCCTTTTAAAGGAAAGTGATCTTTTTCTTTCTTTCTTTATTATTTAATTTAAACTACTATATATGATAAAGTTGAGTTATTTTATCAAAATCTTTGGTTTTGAAAGTATGCCAATTTTGTATGTTGGAACGTAAAACTAAAAGAGAAACCTCAACTTTTCTTAATTCTATTTTAGAATAAAAATAATACCAAAAGAGTGGTTGACTTGACCACAGATGTAGTTATCTAAATTGATTGGAACAAGAGGCAATCCCCCAGTACGATAGTACCAATCACACAGGTCCCTACTTCTCCTGACCCCAGACTGGATTGAAATTAGAGGCTGGTTGATTTATTTTGGTACGGTGGGGCTGACAAGAACCCAGTTCAGTCCAGTCCAGTCCAGTCGCCCTTGCCCTAACCCTTTCTTTTATTTTTTTTACTTTGGGTTAAGATATTTTTCATTTCATCCAAGTTTGCCTTATCCCAAACTATTGCACTTTGAATGTTTGTGAGGTTAGGCAATACAAGATAGGAACATTACACCTAATTGTGGTTGAGCCAATTTTCCAAAAGCAAGTTGCATGCCTTTCGGCTTTGGGACCTTATCTTGACAGCCACTGTTTTTTAAATATTTTATGTATAGCTAGCTTCATGCTTGTGTGTGTGTACTAACCAGTGCACGCGGATAAAGTGAGAAGAAACATAGAACATGACCTTGTCTGTCTTAGATTCCAAAGAACACATGAAATCCTCTGCCCATGCACTTTACCTCTTTCCAATTCCACATTTACTTATATTCATTTTAGTTACTTACCAGAGGCTTTATCCCCATATTTTTTATTTTTTAAAAAGTCCCATTTTTCAGTAATATTTTTGAATCAGTGTTAGCCTTTATTTTTGCAATTCTCCTATTCCTTTGGCATCAGTATTTTAATTTTTTTTTAAGGACGTTATCAGTGTATATATAGTCTCGTATAAAATTGACCAACTACTTCTTTGATGGTCATCTAATCTGTGGGTAGGGAAGTTGCAAAAGGTAAATATAACTATATAAGCAGTTGCGATGGAAAAAACCCCCAGGATTACTCTCTTTATTACACCCACTTGCCCATAAAAGACAAATCTGGCCGAGTCTAAACTTGCTAGCAGGCAATAATTCACTACGAAACTTCAGAGCTTTTGCATGAAAATAAATGTATGATCCTTTTTTGTTGACTTTTAATATTAGTTTTTCAAATAATTCCAGACCAAGGATCAATAAGAACAGAATGGCTGTTAACTGTAACCTAACCCCGTGACCCTATTATTTGACTTATGAAAATGACAAGATAACAACCTTAATACGTGGGCCAACAATCGTATAATCACTATGTTGTTGTTTCCTCGTCTGTTTCCTAATCTTTATCAGGGGACCATTTCTACGTCGCACTAGCTATTATTTTCTGTCTTTTTCAGAACTTTTCTTGTTACACAACTTGTAAGTACTAAAATAATATAATGGTACTGAATTGGTTTCCTTGTACTTTAGCAAGTGAATTTACCATACATGTTCTGTTCTATATACCAAAAAATGTTATGAATTCACAGCGATTCAAATGTTGGCACAAAATTTAAGCTTCTAACTTCCTCTCTGACTAGATTTTATAAATATAATTACTTCACCGTACAATAAAATCACTTTCTCAACTTTGCTACAAGGAACATGAAACTAAATATTACCTCTTCTTTAAAGGTCGATGGAGTTCTATCCAACAACTAAATTCTCACGTTTGCAATACGGAGGAATGAGAACCTTTGATTAACAAGTGTCTGATTCCCACCACGAAAACTGATCAGGTGAATATGCAAAGGAAGGTAAAAGTAGTTAATGGTTCACCTAAAAAGAAAGGGGAAGCTAATAAAATCCATAGCACATGGTCCAAGGAAAATTTTGAGGCCAGCACTAAAAATCTCCACCTCTATATCACGGTAGCTATAGTCTAGGCCTGTGCATGGCGACAACCACCGAAAGTTGCAAGTTGCAACTTCTAAGTTTATCTCTTCCCAGTTTCAAAATAATAATAATAATAATTTATCTCTTCCCAAAGTAAACCAGAATTACTCCCAACAGTAGCAACAATAGCAGTGGTAGCCTTATCTCCAAAGAACATGTCAAGGACGTATGTAGGGAACACTAAATTAAGCTTTACTGAAATCCTAAATCTCAATCGAATTTTGGTAACATTAATGTCTAATTTAAATTTTAATAAAATAATTAAAAGTTAACCATAAAATAATTAATGAATGTTGTTCAGAAGGGAAGAAAAGTGTCCTTTTAAAAAAGGAATTATAGAAGAGAAAGTACATTTATACATCCAAAATACAAGTCAAAATAAACATAAGTTCTTTAACTCAAATATCTAAAAAGAAATACATCATTATACTTCTATATGATAAGATGTTTAACTAACAAAATAAGTAATTTTGAATTAATTTCTTGAATAGATAAAAAGAAAAATAGGTAGTTAACCAATAATTAGTTCTAATACTTTCCTTAATCTTGAATGTGAAAGCAAATATTTTAAAAGTTAGATAATCTAATTAACTTAAGATGGTAATTGAATCTAACAATTATAATCTCGTAAAGATATTATATTGGATATTGAGATCTTACAATATTTTATAATTAGTTATCACAACAAGGATCCTAAAAAAAGATATAATAGGTTAACAATTGATAAATGATTATCTTAATTAAATATTTAATATGTTTCTTTAATAATGATTCTTGAGGTTTTTTTTATTAAACTACTATATATACTTAGGGTAGATATAGCAAAGCAACTTAAAATACTCCCCTTACTCAATTATAATAAAAATCGTCCATGTTTACGAGGAATAATGCAAACATTGTACAAGTGATTAAAAAGGCAGCTGTGGGATTTTAGGTAAGGAAAGGCACAAAACGATTTCCTTATTAGAATAACATAATTATAATTTCTACTTGGATACTTAAAACATCAATGACTGAACTCTGAAGAGATATCTTTACTTCCTACCAAACGTGTAACGAAATACCCTTTTGTGAGAAAAGAAAATCATTTAAAAATGTTAATTAAGAAAATAATAAAGAAAATTAATTTTTCATAAAATAATAAATAATTATTAAATAAGACCTAGGATAGGTATGATCTATAAAATAGTAAATAGTAGCAAATTTTTATTAAGATAATTTTTATTTTATTTTATTAAATCTTAACTATTTATTTATATAAAACTTATATAAATAAATAACTAAAATTTAATAAAACGGGATAAAAGATAGGTAAGAAACAGAGGATGCGTCCCACTCCCATCTTCAAGCGGTCCCCTTCTCACCCCATTATTCTTCGTCATTTCGTACTTCTCTTTTCCAATCCAACACGATGTTACGATTTATCAATTCACACTCTTTTTTTCCTTTCAAACTCGGCAGGATCAGTGTTATTATTGGAATGGACCCCAACGGTTGATGGGACGCTGTTATAAGTCAACCCTCGATCGGTGCGCGGACGGAATCTGTTCTATTCAAAGCAAAGAACTTATTACTACTATTGGACCAAACTTGCTTCATATGTAACACGACACGACTAATAATATTTTCTAAGCGCATGAAAATTTCTTAAATAATAACTTTCTTGTCCTATTCATGAATTTATTTTGAGGTTAATGAATAAAGGAGTTAGCTGATAAGTAAATAGTGAAAATGTATAATAAACATAATACATAATACTTTTGTAAATATTGCAACATTGTAATTAACTTAAAATTGATTTCACAAGCCACACTAATACTTCCCTTCTCATTTCGTAGGAACCTCAATTTTACTTATATATAAAGCTTGGATCAAATTAACTCTAATTTTAAAAAATTATATTACATTAATATTATAAATTTTAAAATAATAAATATTAAAAATGCTAAAAAAATTTAATTATTGGTATAC
>JAOTAW010000003.1:15790356-15807139 GCA_025629945.1 Erythroxylum savannarum
CATATTAGATTTTCATGTTCTAAATCTCATAATTATCGCCATTTAATTTCTCACCCATGTTGAGTTTAGCAACAATATTTTTTTAATACGGTAGTTATAATAGATGCACAAAATTTATATAAAAAATAAATGGTATGTTTGTATGTTATTGTTATCTCATATGTGTATGTGTGTGTGTGGAATAATCAAATTTCAATTGTCTATGAAATTGAAAGAGTACGTATGTTCTCAATCATCATTCATATGACAATTGAATACCAGTTATCATACTTAGAAGTTTTTTTCAAACATAAACATTCACATAACATATATTTTGAAAAAACAAAATAATATCAAACTTGACATATATTAAAGAACATAATTTATGTGGGTCAATACAATAACTTAGTTCAATACATAATAACAAACTCTACATGGAATAGAGTCAATGAATTCACGTGATAAAGTGTTAAAAGCTTGATATGCTATTGTTCTAATTATTTTGAGCGGAAGGTCGATTGGATATAAAGTCCAAATCAATTCTTTTTGTTGAACTTCTCTCGTAATGTTTATCGCCAACTATTTATATGATTTCACCTCAGGTTGTTCTAAGTTCCAAAACATGCTCAATAGTTCACTTGCTGGTTGTAACAAAGTTAAGAGTAAAGCCATATAGTTCACTTCAGCTTCGATGAAAGCCAGGCAACCTTCGAAATACTGCTCTTACATTAAGTGATGAACGGTAATAACATGTTGTATTATGTATTCTATTCTCCAGGGAGATATCACATATGGAGTAATTGAACTAACATAATGATGAGTCATCTCATCTGTGCCATAGCTTGTATAAAACTGTTGTCCTTTGCATGATAGACATTTTTCTGAAAATATAGAAATTTCTCATTAAAATTTTAGTGTATTATGAAGACTATTATCAGATCATTCAAATAAATATTATCTTATATTTATAGACAATGTTAATTTATTAATTGATCATTATCAGTAACTCGTTAGATGTGTCTATTCATTATCATGAACCAAATGAGTTTTGAATGAATGTTGTTTTCATTATTGTAGTCACTTCACTTGATAGCGTTCTAATGTTAAAAACATAAACTTAGGCATTAAACAAAAATGGAAACCTCAACACGCACTATATATCATAGAATAAAATCAAAACCATTCAAACCTAACTCCAATAAAAACTTGTTAATGATTTAAGTTTCAAAGACAATATGATGTGGATGATGATAGCTGTTCTCTTGTACAACTCAATTTCTCTTGTTTCTACTATCCATCACTCCTCCAACATATGAGAATGAGCAAGCCCATGTGAATGGTGGAAGTGTAACTCAGTATGATACGATAAAGTGTATTTGGAGTCAAAGGTGATGCTAAGAATCGATGACCTCTCGTGGAAAATCTGGCCTCATCCATCATTGTCTATATCAGATATGTGATTTTTGAACTATCAACATTATTAGTTTGGCACCGTTAGGCCCAAAAAGTTTTACTGAAATGGAGCCAAACTTGTTTGATATACCGAAGACAAAAACTTAAAAATTAATTCGAATAAAAGGGTTTGAAAAAGTTTTTGATATATTTATGTATTTATAAGGTGTTGAGTATGCACATAAAATTATATAACATACTGTGCTATTGGTGGCCATGTAAGAGTGTCTATTAAATTTTTTTAAATTCAATCAGAGTGCTTTGTCTTTAACGCTTTAATTAAGTTTATTTTCTTGAACTATGGAGTGGAGGATTCAAGATCATGATCTTAATGGTAGTCGTTTGACAACTTGCGATTTACATTCATAAGAAGTAGGAACGGAACCGGTAATGATATATGTACTACAAATGTAAAAGTCATAAAAAGAGAGTTCCGGTAGCCAAAAACCACTTCTTGGTTTCACAAATACATGCATAATTCAAATCATTGTAATTTCCTACAACAAAACAAAGGAATGAGGATGTTAACTTATGTGTTAACGAATCTGCAAGTTGTTGGGAGAAAGCAACTGGATCATGAACATATTTGATGACAAGAATCCTTGGTTTGGATTCCAAAGGAGTTGGAGTACATTTCTTGGTCGAAGTTCATCCATAAATATGTATAAATTTGATTAATGAATGTGAGTATAAATACAACAAATACAAATATACAGGAGATTGTAGCATGTCCATCAACTTAAAAATTGAAGAAAAGGAATAGCCAAGGGGTTGCTTGTGCTTTCAGATTAAGAGATACTAAATTTACAGAAACTTGTATATCAAGTTTATTTTGTGTTCAAATCACTGTTCAACACTGAAGTTTTCTTAAAGATGAAATTAATGCTAGATCAGTCTTCCAAGGAAGAGTATGTTACCTGCAAGAGCTACCATGTCTCTTATAGAGAGGCCTTGATAAACAAACTTGGAAATGATAGACAAGTCCCTCATTAGCAGTTGGAAGATTTTCTACAGCGAGCTCGTAACTTGCAGATTTCGAGTCTTTCCTTCCAACAGGAACATTTCAATATGGTCCACCGACCTGTTAGTCAAAGTAGGCCAAAAAGAAGAGTCTAGATCTTCTGTCTAATATTACTCTATCTAATTTTGTCCAATTGAAGTGTGCCAGTTAAGTCACGACCATGAATTGCATGCATGACCGTGCACTTGTGTAACGCCCGTGACATAAGTGTCATAGGTGTGACATGTGAATCATTTTTATTTTTATCATTTTAATTTTAATTATACTGCTATTAGTTTAATAAAAAATCAAAAAATATTTTAATTATGCTACCATTAGTTTAATAAAAATTAAATTAAATTATAATTTTAATTATGCTACTATTAATTTTATAAAAAATTAAAATTAAAATGACAAAAAATTAAAAATAATTACATTTATTTTGGTTTGTATTTGTGTCAAAAGTGTGACTCTTATGTCATGCCTGTGACACATATTTTCATTTTTCATTTTTTTATTATTTTTATTTTAACTTTAAAAAATTAATTAATTTATTAAAATTATTTAATTAATTTATAAATTATAGAAAAAATATTAAATTAAATTAACAAATTGGTTTATACATAAACAACTAATACTAAACATCTAACTTTACCAAACATCTTTGATAAGCTGATGTTATTTGCTGGTCAAATCAGCTGATATAATCAACTATCAGATAACCGTTAATAAAATCAGCTAACAGCTAATACAATCAGCTGATTGTCAAACATAACTTTTATCAAACACAAACACACAGATTCCGTCACAAAAAACATTACATTATGTAAATGAAGAGACACTTCTTTTAAGCTAAGATTAACTAAAAAAATGGTTAGGAGCTTACATGACAATTAGGTTAATGATGAATATAGCGTAACTAATCAGAATATTGGATTGAACACAAATCAAATGAACTGAGTTTAAATGTGTTTTAGGTTATTTTCTTCTTGTAGTACCCTGTTAAGAATGATTAATAGATAGTAGCAACTAAGTAAAAAGCTAAACTTTAAACGTTTAGACCTTGTTTGACAATCAGCTGATTGCATTAGTTAATAGCTAATTATATCAGCTGATTTGACCAATAGATAATATCGGTTGTTTATTAAAGATGTTTGATAAAATTAGGTGTTTATGTATAAAATAATTTATAAAGGCATGACTTAAAACAATTATAACGACATAAGTATTATATCTTAGTATTTTTTTTGAATATTTTCATAAGAATTTAGATATTTATCTTTACAAAAAAACGAAGTTTATAAATCTAATAAAAAACATAGAACAATAATAATAAAATTTTGATCAAATTTTAAATTTAATTTAATATTTTCTATAATTTATAAATTAATTAAATAATTTTAGTAAATTAATCGATTAAAATAAGTTGTTGAAATCAAAATAAATTATTCCACATATATAATATATTGTATAATTTATTTGCATTTCACAATCATTCTCTATAGAAAAAAAACTTTATCATAAACATACAAAATGTTTAATATTACATTAATATGCATGCGGGCTAATATAATAATAATAAAAAAATAAATCATTTTTTAATTTAATTTAATATTTTTCTATAATTTATAAATTATTTAAACAATTTTAATAAATAAATAAAATTTTAAAATTTAATTTTTTTATCTTATAAAATTTTTATTTAAAAATTAAAATTAAAATTAAAAAAACAAAAAATGAAAATATGTGTCACAAATTATTTTTTGTTTTTTATTTTTATCATTTTAATTTTAATTTTTATAAAATTAATAGTAGCATAATTAAAATTAAAATTTAATTTAATTTTTATTAAACTAAATAATAGTATAATTAAAATTAAAATGATAAACATGACACTTATATCAAAACACCACAACTGATTGTTTAAAATTTAAGCAGAAATAACGGCATTTTTTGATTGGACAGAGGACCCCGTGTCATGAGAGAGAGGGTAAATGGTATAGTTTTTTGATCTTTTTCTTTTTATGTTGATTTCCACGGAACTATTATATCAAAGGAAAATCTCCATTCATATCATAATTCCTCCAATATGACCAAAAAAAAGGGTAAAAAATTGATGGAACAAACCACGGATATACCTAACTGCGCCAAGATTGAGTACCTTAGTCGTTGCGTTGTCCCATCAAAACCTCCACGTTAATTTCCTACCTTCTTTGCTTCATCTGTAAGATTTTATAATACAACACCTTTATTTCTTTTTTTTTCATTTTCTTTTTTTTTAACTTCAGAGAGTACTATTTGTCTCCGTTTTAACTAATTCGTCTTCTAAATATGGATTAAAAGCAAAGACCCACACCACACCAAACATAAGAAATAATAAGGAAACTTACACTTCCTCTCTTCCCTTTTCTTCTTTTTACGTAATATGGAAGATACAGTAAAGGGGTTGAGAGTTTGAAGTTGCTTAAAGCAGCCTGAGTTGGGTATAATATGTATCTCCAACTCTCTTCGTAGACAAACCACAGGTTTGGCTCAATATGACTTACAACAGACATCATATTCATTGAAAGGTTTGAAATAATCTACCTTTCTTTCATTATTTGAAACTATAAGATATAATAAACACTTATATGGATCCAAAGCTTATCTTTGGTTGTTTAATAATATGGAAAAAATAATCTTCTGAGCCTGGAACTAACTATTATTTTTACCTACCCCTTTCTTTTTCTATTTTCTGTAAACTACTCCACCAACTTTTGATGCTTTCTCTCCTCAAAAGTCCCATTACTTTTTTTGGCACAAAGACTGAATTTAACATAAGAAGTTCTTCATCAGTCATCACAACCAAAACTTAATATCTCTTGAGTCTCTTGTATCTCTCTCTTCCTCTCTTTAGAACCATGAAGTACTCAAAATCTCAGTCCCCAACTAACATCAAGCTCATCATTCTTTGTTTCTTCATTCTACTCCTCATCTTCTTCATTGTCTGGTCAAATTTCTCATCTTCTCAGCCACATTCCTCTCCATTACCAGAAACTCGTGTGTCAAATTCAACTACATCCTTCCAAACTGATCAAGAATCAGAATCCTCACCTACACTCCCCTGTCCCTCACCTCCATTGACACCAACATGCACCAAGACCCCACCTTCGTTAGCTAACGCTCTTGTCCACTACGCAACAACAAACATCACTCCACAACAGACCCTCAAGGAAATATCGGTCTCACTGCGAGTTCTCGAGAAAAGATCACCCTGCAACTTCCTAGTCTTTGGTCTAGGACGCGACAGCTTGATGTGGGAATCATTAAACCACGGTGGGAGAACAGTTTTTCTTGAAGAAGACAAGAGTTGGATTGATCAGATCACAGAAAAGATGCCAACTTTAGAGTCCTACCACGTGACATACGACACCAAAGTACACGAAGCCGATAAGCTAATGGAAACAGGAGGCTTAGAAGGCTGCAAGGTCGTGACTGATCCGAGATTCTCCAAGTGCCCACTTGCTCTTCAAGGTTTTCCTACAGAAGTTTATGATACAGAGTGGGACTTGATCATGGTTGATGCTCCTACGGGTTATCACGACGAAGCTCCCGGGAGGATGACGGCCATATACACTGCCGGATTGATGGCCAGGAACAGAGAGGAGGGAGAGACAGATGTCTTTGTGCATGATGTTGACAGAGTTGTTGAAGACAAGTTTTCAAAGACTTTTCTTTGTGAAGGGTACTTGGTTGAACAAGAAGGGAGGTTGCGACACTTCGTAGTTCCTAGTCATAGGACTCGCTTAGGTAGAACGTTCTGTCCTTGAAATTATACCTCTTTCTTCCTCTCTTTGCCTGTTTGTGAGTCCTTTTTTTTCCCCTTATTTCTTGGGGCTGCCAGTATAAGAAAGAATAACTTGGTTAATTCAAACCCATAAAGGAATTCTTCATCAGTTTCTAGAAGTTTCTATGTAGTTTGATGTTTAATATTATTAAGCAACAACTGGATTAAGTTGTTTAATGGATTTTAGTGGTAATGACAACTCTAAATTTCATTCATTGAGTGCCAAAGTTCCTGGTTTGCTTACCTTACAAGAGAAATGATTATGTTTGGTTGATAAGAAATTAGTGGTTGCGATACATTATTCTGCAGAAAGAAATGATTTGACTTATTTTAACCAAATGTTTTTAAATATTTATTGATTATTTTTGGAGTAGAGGTGTTAGCCTTCTATTGAGAATCATTGAACACGAAAGCTCAACCTATTAAGACTATAAAAAGAGCTATTGCTAGTTTCAGCTAATAATGTTTCAAAACTTTTGATCAAACAATATGTTTTTTAAAAAATCATGTAAATTAGTATAAGATAATAGTTGATATTTTGATAATCATCGAAGAATATCAATCCATATTCAATATCATGTATATATGCATATATTATCCATATTGGCTTTAATTGAAGAGTGAATCCTACAATAACAATGGCAACAACATTAATAATCTAGTGAAAATCTCGCTAATACACGAAGTCTAGAGAGATCTAATAGTACGTAATCTTACTTCTAACTAGTAGAGAGGTTATTTCCAATAGACTTATATGAAAAGAAAAATGAAGAAAAATATATGCAGATATGAAATAATTAAATCGTCTATCCCCAAACTTTTCTTCACACAAGTAAATAAAAATCTCAAATGCAAAATAATGAAAAATACCGACGTTTGGTAACGCAGTTCAGCACACTTTGCCTAAGTCTGCGGGGCCCTCATCCAGATTAAATTCTTTCACTGTAGTTCACAAAAAATTACATCAGATTGATCTACCCCGTAAGACCCAATCTATGTAACCGACCTACAATCTAACTACCCGTGAAAGATCTTCACACCCAGTAACACGACCAACTCGTGTTAACCTCGTCAGAGGATTTTCCTAACTATTTTTACTCAACTGAAAGAACAAATAAAACCAGTAAAAATAAAACTTCCAGATCAGAAGTTTTCCATGGACATGAATAAGCCACTGCACATATTCACCATGCAACCATCAACAACAAAATCACCTTTGTGCCGCAACTCACAAACTACTTCAAGGACCCAAAAAATTCAGTAACTTTGCATAGTTTGTGGACTGCTTATAAGGAATAACAGCCACCAAAAACAACTGCTCCAAGACCCCTACAAACGCAGCTCAAAATAGAGGATCAAAGGAAATTAGAGCAGCAGCAAAAAAAATACACGACAACTAACTCTTATGTTCTCAAAAATCAGCAGCTCATATGCACAACCCACATCAACTTAATCAGGTGCACGTGACCTCCTTTATCTTTTTGCAACACACGCACACTTTAGGCTTTCCTTAATAGAGTCCTTTTCAAACAAGACCACTATATGATGATCTGTCAACATGAAAATCGTGCTTATAAGGATATATGTCATGCCAAGCTATATCCAATTCCAAAAACAAAGTAAATCTCCAATAAAACCACACCTTGTATATTTTCGTGACCCACACAACCCTTAATCACCAATATCCACGCATGTGTATATGGAAACAAAAAGGAACATCCTACAGATTTATTTCAACGTCCGTGTGTAGCTAGACTACTTCCATAATGAGAAGATATCCCATATATGGATAATCTTCAAGTATAAAGATACCACCGAAAATAGCATATGTATTAAAGAAAAACTTCTGCAGTAATAGGGACATGTGGCAATGCAATCTTCAAGGTATATAAAAAATCCTATGTCCAATTTAAAATGCCAAAATCAAATAGGATATATATAAAATAAATTTTAACAATCTCTCCCTTTTTGGCATTTTTGTCTCAACTTTATAACAACGCACAAGTAGGCAGTAATTGGACATATAGAGACATATCGAATGTTGATGCTCCCCCTCAATTCAATATTCAAGTAAAAGATCCAACCCCTCAATTCAATATTCAAGTAAAAGATCCAAAGGCACAATCCATTTGACAAATACTCCCCCTTTATCAAACATCAAGTTCCAAAGAATACCAATCATTCAAATTTCTCCCCCTTGGGACAAAAAGATGCCAAAAAGTAAGACAAATAGCCACATATGTACCTTGAAATCTTCTCCTAAATGGAACATTCACCATAAACAATCTGATGTCTTCCCTTTCGGACAAAATAATATTAAACCGTATAATCATCATAATCAACCATAGATGCAGCGGAAGAATCATAAGCACACCAATATGACAATTTACCACCATTCAAAACACTGAAAGATATGCCTTAAAGAGAGAGATACCCGAGAGAGATCCATTCCAATGAGAGAGCTAAAGAGTCTTCGGTAGAGCCAAAAAGAAGTCACAAAGAAAACTACTAAAAACATAGGACAACAATAGCAACATAAAACTAAAGAACTAAAAAAAATATTTTCTTTTCTTTTCCTTTTTTCCTTTTTTTCTTTTTTTGTTTAACAACACAAAAAAATACTTCAAAAATATAAAGCACACTATCCCTGTGCCCTTCGAAGACTCTCAAACCTGGGCTTAGTCTTTGGCTCGAATGAAGATGTGTAACATAAGTTGCCTGCAAATTCTTGATAATCAACCCTTTTTCTTTCTCTTCTTTTTCTTCTTTCGCTCACATCTCCAATAACATTTTCCGCTGGATGATTTCTTTGAATTTGAGATAAAGAACCTCGGTTCAAATCAGCTTTCATTGTTTTAGTTAGTTCATCATCTGAAGTAACTGAAAGTTCTTCAGTTTCTGCAGTTACTTCCTCAGCAGTAACTAACTGCAAATCTGGGCATTTTCTTGTTTTTCCTTCACTACGTTTTTGTGCTTGTATTTGACCCTTTCTAATCCAAGCTTGCTTCAAAACCGTGGGATGCTGCTGGAAATTTAATGGAGAGTATCTAGGTTTTCGATTTTGACCCCTTTGAAACATAATTTGCAACATCTTGTAGCATCTCGGCCTTATGTGCCCGATAACTCCGTAAAAATGACACGTCGGTACAAATCTTCGATTCCTTTTTGACGCTTCTTCTTCTCGGACATATTTGGATATGTCATCTTTCTTCTCATTTACTTTAGAACACTCACCCTTATAGCCAATGCTTTGAAAGTCTCCTTTAACTTTACCAATTTCCAACAACTTTTCTAACTTTTCCGTGCCTCCATTCAACATCTTCAATCCCTTTTCAGTACTTACCAATTTCATTCTAGCTTCACTAAGCTCATTCGACGTCAACATCAGCTTCTTTTCTAACTCTTGTATGGTGTTCTTATGGAAAGATTCTCTTCCTCCAATCTTTCATTCTTTCTACACGTTTTCACCCACTTTTCATATATAGCTTTGTAATCCTCGTAAATATTCCCTTGTTTATCATCTAGGCCACTTCCATCGCTGTCATAATCTGATATTGGATCTTGAGCTAGATTGTTTTCGAAATTTTCTGATTTTCCCTCTTTTCGACCTTCAGTTACTTCCTTCTCAGTTACTGTTAAGCAAGTAACTGGGCTTTTGTTATGTAAGGCAACCAACGCAGCACCATTAACTATTTCTTCTTCACTACTATATTCACTCTTGGTGCTTGTGAAGGACTTTCCTTTTTTCTTCTTCACAGTATTGGCACATTCGGATTGAATGTGTCCGAAACCTTGGCATTCATGACATTGGATTCTCCTTGCCTTCTGTTCAACCTTTTATGCCTTGAATTGTTGTCTTGAATTGTTACTTGATGAACTTTCGCCATATTGTTTAAAATCGGATCTGTCCTTCTTTATTCTTTTCAGCCATTTACCAAAATTTTGTGTGAGTAGTACCAAGTCTTCATTTTCATCTTATTCATCTTCCGCATCATTCACACTTTTTCCAGTTTCCACCTATAGTGCCTCTCTTGTAGCCATGTTTGTGAAACTAGGATCTGCACCAACTTACTACCAAGTTCGGAATCGGTGACCTTGCTCTGATACCAATTGAAAAACCAAAGGGGGTTAATTGTTTCGCAAATTTTCTGTAAACTTCTTTGGCACGAACAAATTAAAATCAAGCAAAACCGAAATAATAAAAATACCATAAATTTGATAATGCAGTTCGGTACACCTTACCTATGTCTATGGGGCCCTCACTTAGCTTAATAACTTTCACCGAAGTACATTAGATTTACCCAAGACTTTACTGAGCCGACACCACTCAACCCTTGACACTATCTCTCAACTTTACTTCTCATGAAAGAATTTCATATCTAATAGTACAACCACCTCGTACTAATCTTAATAAAGGATTTTCTTAAATAAACAGATCAAGTGATCAATCAACTAAGAACAAAATAATAATACACTTGAGATAAAAAGAAAGACTTTCCTATGGATTTTATCTTCTTGAAACAACCTAGCTGAAACTCTTTACCATAACCGATTCTTTCTTCATAAAACAAATCACCACAGCCACGTTAATTGCAGCAATAATAAAACCACTGCACCTCCACAAAAATGTCTCATCCATGAACACTGCCTCCACCGTAAATCCAACACCAACATGATATGCGTTATTCTCTCTATTTACCCATATACGCAGCCAGTAGCGTTTTCTATATCATTATACGTGACATCCACACATCCATGATCTATGCACGCTACTTCCACCTTATATCAAATGTGAGACATAATATTCAGCTCCAAAAACACCAAGTGCGCAACCAGCCAATCTTCCTTTTTAGACACGTGACCCACGCAGCTTCAATAATACACACGCATCATTAGTTGCCTCAACCTCTCCTCTAGGTTTCTTCAATTACATGTTTTGTTTAGACTTCTATTATAAATCAAAGATGTATGTAGCACACCCTGTAGAGATTCACGGTCCTTGTGTCATTGAATAACTAAAACCCTTCCTTTCTTAATTTGAACCTTGTACAGCACCAACAATAGCTCACATCAAGTCTATCTCTCACACACACATCCACTTCATTACTGCACGCACGTTCCCACTTAATTTCTACCACTCACGCGTTTAGGAGATGTGCAAAATCCCACAAGCAATTTGTGCCCCTATTCAAGCATGCAATTAACATGCTGACTTCAATCATATAGTCCACAAAATCTAATAGTAACGATTATAATTTACCAACACATCCAGCAGTAAAATTAATTCTAATGTCACCATGATGATAGACTCCAATGTAGTGTAGAATTCCTACAAGTTACATCTTATATGTTCAATTAAAATACCAAAACTAAATAAAAGATATATATAATATATCCTAACACATTTGGTTCCCTCGATAATTACATATTTATCAACAAGTTCTTCAACCATTCAACTCGTTGACCTGTCAACTCAAGAGAAATGAATTCAAATTCTATAGTGGAGCACGTTAATTGGTGATATTATTTGAGACGTGACTTTTAGGATTTTATAATCCATTTTACTCACTTTTTTATTTTTTAGGCTAAAAAACGTTTTTTTTATTATTAAAAACCCATAGTAGAATAGTCTCCATAACTAGTGCATATATACGGTGCAAGGGGATTAATTCATCGTGTACACTTCAAATTGTTTGATTTATTAATTATCTTGTTTCATGCAAGTAAATATCACGGAAAAAATATTAAATTTTTATTGGATTATTTTAGATATTAAAATTCTAGTTATTATTTTACTTATTTTCATAATTTTAATCCTCACATAGAAGACATGGGAAATTTAATAATACAGGACCCTTAGTAACGTAAGCTATATATATATATATATGTGTGTGAATATATATATCCGAACACCTACATTTCCAAAGGATATAAGCGATATAATTAAATTCTTCAAGATGTGAAAATAGTCAAATACCATTTAAGCTAGTAGGAGGGAAGATTCGTTGAGATCCGCGAGATGGTATCTGTCTGGTAAGCATCTGAATTTGGAAGGTGATGGATTTTCCTTTTCGGGAGTTGAGAATGCTTTGTATTATCTACGGATAAACTTGAGACTGCAGGCCCTTTATGGGACCTACCCCATGTCACCAAATCGCAGGACCGTAAACTGGTTGATTAACTCAAAATTAGATAAAGAGATACAACCAAACTATTGAATATGTCGTTATCAAGGACCACGTATACTTTAAATTTCATAAACAAGAAAATGCGATGCTAATAGGATAGTCTTACAGTAGAGAAGGTCTAATTAAAGTAGATTAAGAAAGTAGGAAACTTACCTTGTATTAAAAACAAGCAAGTTAATCTCTTAAAAATTTCAGCATTAATGGAAAATGTTGAGTTTGTGACACAAGTCGTCGATGTTGGAAAACAAATAAGCAGAAGCGGATGTTTGTACGTATAAGGGACAATATAAGAAATAGAGATGACGGTGTCAAATATAATCAATAAGAAGAAATTAAAAGATGGGAGTTAAAATGGACAATTGCAAACTGAAAGCAGAAGCAAGTATTAGTGGAGAGACTTTTCCATCTGTTAGCCAGTGGAGAGGATTAGGTGTGGTACGTGGGAGCTATTGGCAGCAGGTGAGAATGAGATAGTTTAAAACGAATTTAAGCTGTAAAGCTACTGTTAACAAAAATGGGTTCAACTCTTTTCTTGACAATTTCTTTCTAAAAATTTTGGTTGAACTTTTGATCTCATGTAAGAAATGTTTTACCATATTACTATGTGAGATGGTTTATATCTGACTCTAGGATAATTAAAATATCATCATATTCGAGGATTAAATTCTCGTGGAACCTTAAAGTTTTTGTAAGGAAAAAAAGTCCAAGCTCTTTATCCTTTTCGTTAATCCATTGTTATTTTATTTCTTATTAATTGAATTTTAATTAATGATATCTTTGGGGTCCAGTATCCAAACAGTAAACTTTCCGGTGATGAAGGAAAAGACCGAACAAATTTTTGAGGGATAAGGTCTAGGTGAGGGAAGCACTTGGGGGAAAAGCGACGTCGCTTGATTTTGTTTGGTGGCAGACAAGCATGCGGCGGGGATACTACAACGTAGCTGATTTTAGAACCCTATAATTAAGGGGTAGTTTCTTTCTATATTTGGGACCAACAATTGTGGTTGGTAGTTGTCTGATTGATTGAGGTAGACCTCTCTTAGTCTTTAATATGACCTCCCTAACACTAGTGGGAAGCCTTGTCCCATGGTGTGTACTTTTTTCTTTAGTTCCCTAAAATTTTTCTTCAATCAAGGTCTTAAGTTTGAATATGATTTTCTAACACGTTGTGCATAGGCTTAAGACGCTTATTGTATTAGGAGCTTTTTATTACGCTTTTAAATTAAGTATCTCACTTAATTTTAGTATTAAACAATATGAATTATAATTATTATATGCCTTATATTTAATTTGATGAAGTTATTCCAAATAACTTAGTAGAATATTATAATTAAGCTATTGGAACTATACCTTTGTATAGCGAGCTAGATTCATCAAATTTTGAAATGTAAGAAATTTGGGTGAATTTAGAAATAATTTTATATTAATTTATTTAATATTAATTTTAAAATATTTTTATTATCAAATTTTAATTAATTTAAAATATGTGCACATTCAAATCGACTATGTTAAACTTATTCATTCAGTTAATATATGTAAATTCTTAATTCTTAATGTAATTTAGTTAGTTTGAAATATATTATCATATAATAAATTTATATTTGCAAAATCAAAATCAAAATCAAAAGTATTGAAGATAGCTAATATTATTAAATATACATACATTTCACAAGGTGAAATGCATGTAAATTAAGTGTGATATATTAAAAATTGAGATTTATTTATACAAAACAATATTTGATATAACTTATTTACAATAATTGACAATGAATTACTATAATTGACTAAATTGAGTTAAAATAAAAGGAGAAAAAGCTGATAGAACAATACAAGTACTGATTTGATTAAATTCTAAAATATTAGAGGAATATTAAATAATCAATTTATTTTAATTGTGAAACATAAATAACTTATTTAATTTCTGGTCAAGTACAAAATGAAATTCACTCAACTAGTATAGAAATATGTATAATTATTTTAAGGCTGATCCTTCATTATGTCGTATCCTTTCTACAAAGTCGCAAATGCTTTGACCTATTCTTCTTCTTCTTCATATTTTTCTTTTCCCTGCTCTAATTTAAGGTTCTGAACCTAATCTACCGACTTGGTATGCTAGAATGAATCTATAGGATTTGAATAATTCAAGACCGAAGTTTGAGCGATGACAAAAATTGGACTTTTTTCTTCAATTGAGGATGAAAGTGATGCATTACAATATAAAACATAAATAATGAATTTACTGGATTCAGCAGGAGAGTAAAGCTGGGATGACAAACATCCAATTACAATCAAAGTCTACCTGGCAAGGAAGGAAGTACATCATGGAAAAATACAGGTCCCTCGGGCCCCTTGAACAAAGTAATATATAGAGTTTTTGGCATAGAAAAAGCTTTGGGAAAAATATTTAATGCATCTTCAATTCTTATATTAGTTGATGTCAAATATATGTTACCGCATCGGATGATTTCCTTTGGAGAAAATTACACATACATGACCATTTCTCAAATGTCTTCTCTGTGGCTAGTATATTCGCCAAAATATGTGCATTTATAGAACCCAAAAGCAATGCTGGAGAAGGAAAAGGAATTCATGTAAGCGAAATAGCAATAAAAATAAATTATAACAACTTATCTAATTTTAAGGTGTCGTGAAATGACTATCCTAAGTCAAAAATTCCTCCTCTACGGTGCAGCAAAACAATGCGGTCCGATACTAAGGTTAACGTTTTCTCCATCAGCTTCCGTGCACTCCAAAAGGTAGAGTAGAAACTATCTCCAAAAAATAAGAAAAACAAAGGAAATTAGAAGAGAACAAATATGCATGTGCTACGATGAGAATAGAAGAATAGGAGATGTGTGGGGTTGCACGGGGGAGGAGAGATGCGTGTCTATATAATGTAAAGAGGGAATGACGTTATAATAAAATTAAAAGGAATGTTAATGGGTAATAAAAATGAGAAACCCTAGAGATTTAAGAGTGGTGGTCAAACATTAACGTTAGTAACTGAAAATGCATTAAAAACGTATGCATTAAACCAAGTTTTGGAACAATAATATCAATAATCCCTCAATTGGTCCAAAACTTGAGAAATAAACTGTAACAGTTTAGGAGAAAAATAGGCGAACAATCAGGTGAACTAAGTCTAGAACTTGGTGTCCAAAAAATACAAAGACAAAACCTGCTAGAGAAATAAATAACTTCAAAATGCCCTAGTCTTATGATCACTCTAGAGAGATAGCCCAAATACTCTTATAGGAGGGTAGCTAGCTTGCCGCAATCAAGTAGGTGAGTCCATCAAGTGTGTACTACTCACACCACCCAAATTTGGACTATTGAACTCATTAAGGATTAATCCATCTAATCTCACCAAATGCAATAGAGGCATGCTAAGGGACATAATTCAACAACTGAATAGTTATAATCCACAAACAAAGTATAAGTAAGTAGTTACCGTATAACTTCGTTCGACCCATTGAACTTGATTTCCCAAAACGAGTATCCATCATGAGGTTATTACACAATTGAGCTCAACCTCATCTCTTTAGCATGCTCTGAAACTAGTTTCATACTTAAAGCTTTTGTAAACAGATCCGCTAACTTTCTTTCTAACTTGACTTAGTCTAAAGAGATTATACCATGTCTAATTAAAGTGCCGACAATTTTATGTCTTAATCTGATATGTCTACTTTTGCCATTACGTACTTTGTTCTTGGCAATATGAATGGTAGCCTGCGAATCACAATGAAAGAACACAGAAGGAATTGGTTTTTCCCAAAGTAGGATATTTGTTAAGAGATTCCTTAGCCACTCAACTTCCCGTTCTGCTAGCTCCAATGTCATAAACTCAGCCTCCATTGTTGATCTCGCAATACTTGTAAACCCACCTTTTCCATTAAACTTCGGAAAATTCAGTTTGAGATGATGATTTTAAGTATTGGTAGAGGTAATCTGATTGGTGGAAGGTGGTTGAGCTAGTGCAAAGGATTCAGCTAAGGCAAAGGGATTAACGTTTATATTGGTAGTGTTAGTGTGGGTCTCATGAGATACCCTCAAAGACTGAATTTCTATCAACAGGGTTTGTAGAATGGAATGTAGTTCATCAATACCGATTTCATGATGACCTAGTTTTTTCTGAACTTCATTGCGAAACTCGGCATTAGTTTGATTCCTTGAGGGGTAAGCTGACTTTGATACTACTGATAGAGAATTTTTCGTAGACTTTAACAGCGTGTTTGGTACAAGGGAATAGGGATTCTATTCCCACCGTATTCCTAAGATAATAATAAACCTATGTTTGGTTTGTAACGAAACACGGAATAGAGAATCAACTGGAATGGC
>JAOTAW010000003.1:15814062-15824129 GCA_025629945.1 Erythroxylum savannarum
ATTTTAGGTTATCCTAGAGGTTGGTCCTTATTTTTGGATCCTTTTTTAGTATGAACAACTTCAAAATAATATTATCTTACTTTGTTTAACTTGTTTAGATTATGTGGTTCTTTATTTTTAGCCCTTCTTTTATCCCTTTTTGGCCTTTCATGCACCTTCTTAATCAATAGAGGTAACATAGGCTACAAGTTTTCAATCTTTGAAATTTTTTTTGGACCACTTATAAGTTTTATGACATACTGATAACTCTTTAAATAACATTTATATTTCCAGCATCGACTCACATACCCGTTGATATCCTCCCTCTGATATGATATATGAGTAAAAGCGTGCTCACATGGGATTCTTGTTAAATGCCAAAGTCTACACTGGCATGTTCTTGCCTGTAAATTAACAATAAACTTGTTTGCAAAATGTGTTACTTCAAACTTCAAACTTTTGATTGTCTTGGTGATATAATGCCTTACTTCTCATTGTGCAGTCTCTATCTTCTTTCTCGCCCTTGGCTATATATCATTTGTGGATTTGATCATCATATCTCTTTTGTCATGAATTCGAGTCATTAAAGCAACTCAAATATCCTTTAGTGTATTGATCAAACTTTCTAATCGGGCTGCACAAATGAATCTATTAAATGTATCTAATGTTGTTGTGAACAATTTCACACTTTGGATCTTATGCTAACAAATGATTTCACAAAAGTCTTAAAGTTCCTTACTTTGAAGTCATAGTAAGCCTTTTCTTAAACAATCTTCAATTCAACCGTTATTTCATCAAATTTCACTTCGATTATGCAATTAACCACTTGTTGAAATAAGCTTCTATATGTCTAGCCTTTATTTAATTTAGACCAATTGGTATAGACATATCGGGCACATTTTCTATACTCAGCTTCTTAGAAGAGATTGTTTCCTGCATCCACTAAACCCTAAAAAAAAGAGAATGCACAAAACAATATAATATAAGTATGATAATTCAAAACATATATACAAATAAATAGTATAAATATATGAATGTTCACCTTTTGTTGATCTTTTACAAAAATCTATGAATTCCCATTTATGTTTCGATCTTCAATAAGAAGACTTAAAAACCAATCCCAAGATTGGTAATTCTCTCCTTCAATCACAGCTTAACATATAGGGTACATGTGATTATTTCCATTATGCCTAATTGTAGTTAACAAAGCACCCTTAAGAAATGTCTTAACAAAATCCAACCATATTAATTTTTAGAAACCACCAAGGAAACCATACTTTAATGCACTAAATCCCACGTAAAACCTCTTAAACATTGGTTGTCTAAAGTTTTCATCAAGTTTATTTTGGATAATGAATTGGCCTTCTTTATCAGCCCTTCACAATTCTTATCCACAAGATCATAATTTTGCATAATGCCCTTTTATAAATCCTCGTATCATCATAATAACTACCCATTTAGCTCTATAACATTGAGATTTAGTCACCTTCAATGCATACTTCCTTTAAAGATCGTCTATCATCTTGCTAATTGGCCAATTCGGGTTCCTCCTATACTTGTGTAAGAATTCATTCGCTATCTACTTCGTACTAGCTTGCTTATTTCTTTATACTTTCTCAGAAGTATGCTTGTTTTCTAATATCTTAATTACAAATATTTTTCATTTCCAATCCAACTAGTATAAACCCCAAAGAGAAAATGTGGATCATAAACAGGACTATATTCTTATACCAGATCTCGTTATCAAAACACCATATCCATAATATCTTATTGCATACTTAAACTGAACCTCATCTATAAACTTCACGCTAACTTCAAACTGAAAATCTTTCATATCTATTTTTTAATTAAAAACAATATATTTCTTTCTTATGTTAGAGGCCTCATACCTACCATCATCACTATATATTGGTGATTGAACTTTAATATCACTATCCTTATATTCACTACATTAGTAATGTGAACTCCCTACTTCTCTTTATGAATTCTTTGAATAAGTTTGCTCTTCATGACTACATTTTTTTACTACTTCTAACCATATCCACAACATCATCAAATTCAAATCCACTACCTACCTTCTTCCCATATTTCTTCTTGTTAGCTCTCGCAATAACATATTCATCATCCCCTATATCATTTTCAAATTCACTCATCTCTATAATAATAAAATCTTCATTATCATATTCCACTTGAACTTGGAAATAACTACTCTTCATTGCCAATATCAAAATCAATTTCTTCACCATCAGTTACAGGATTATCATAACTATTCTTATAATAGATTTCAATGTTGCAGTTGTTCAATTCTTCCATGTGCTAAAGCATCGACAACATATCCTTATCATGATGTAAGCTCAACTCCTTTAAGCATCTCGTTGGCTCTTTTGGAAATTTGCAAAACATAAGTAAAAATTTGTCCTTTATCTTTCAATACTCCTTTAGTAAGCACCTTAAAAAACCAAAACAACAAACATAGAAACAAGTTAGGCTACATTTTCCGTTAGCTATAAACTAAATATGAAGGCTATATTATTTGTCATTAAACACAACGAAGAAAATGACTATAAACTTTAGTGCATAACTAACTAATAATAATAGTTAAAACTTTATATATCTCTTCTTATCAATTTAATGTATGTTCCAATGCTTCATGATACGTTTTAATTTGTCAAAATAGTTAAATGGATAAGAGAAAAGTAATGTGTTGCTTTCATTTTCACAACTTAAGATTTGTCTTGGACATTTTGTATAAAATAAAAAATTAAAAGGGTAGATTTCTTATTGAGATTAATCAAAATATGATAGTTGTAGAATTAAAGCTTTATTGAAGCAGAATAATCAATTAAGTAAGAGGATTTGATCTATGTTTATGTTATAAATAGGAAAATATGGATCTTTTAAATGTATCCCAACATGGGAAAACATTTAGATAGCAATATCTAATTTGTCACTCAATTAAATTGAGAGAAAAGTGAAAATAATAGATTAAACTAAATCAATATGAATTTCAAACGTACACCTTTAAATAACTACTTAAAAATGTGTGTCTACATAGAAGTAGAAATATATTAAGTCATAATTATTCACCTAGTTTCAACCATGCAATCACAATACAATAGCAAAGTTGACAAAAGAGGCCAAGAATTCCTTGTCTAATATAATTTGGTTTTTTTGTATATTTCTTTGGGTAACAACATAGTACTCATCTTCTAATAGTACTCATCTTCTAACAAGCCTATAAAATCATCCTTCTCAAAAGTGGTTTCAAGCTCATCGTTGGATGGTTTTCTATAGAGGTCTTCATTAAACAAAGACTTAATATGTAACACCCACATATCCCCTGAAAGGATATATGAATGCTACACAAAACAGTACAACAAATCAAAGCATTCGAAAACTTCCAATAAACAATTCAAGTAAACATACATTAAATTACATCCAAACCAAACTGAAGTATGGTTGTTACAAACTTACAAACAAATCCACATATATATATCAGATACAAGCCCAAAAGAAAACAAAAAAAAATTACATTATTTTCAAAACAACACTCAGACTCCATTGGTCATTACGATTGTCTTGTCCTAGTCTTTATAAATGTCGCTTAGAACCTACACAGGATAAATCCACCGTGCTAAGCATATAGCTTAGTGAGTAATAACTAAACTATGCATAATTTGACAATTAATCATACTCAATCACATTATAGCACAAGCAGATATTTAGATTTCAGAACAGTTGCATAGTTAACAGAACGGATTATCAAAGAAGGCACAATCCCTTCTGTTCAAAACATCAGTTTGTTTATTTCAAAATCCAACATATATCATAATACACAATCAAATGATTGCTAATCCGTCAAAAGAAGTGGGTAACGAGACTTAAATAGAAGATACCATAATTGGTATCAAATCACAGAAGAGACTTATATCCCAATAACAGAAGACACCGAAGTGTCAATAACAGAAGAAATCGAAGTGTCAGACACTGAAATGTCATAGAAGCAGCTGCAGACCCTTCTAGGCATGCCTATTTTCCCACAACTAGGACTCAACGATTTTAAAGCAAAACAGAGTCATTTTAGACATTTTATGAGCAAAGCAAGTAGTCAATCATATTCATATATAAGTAGCACTTTCAATAATATAATCATGCATCAAACGCCTAGGAAAATCATTGTCCGAAATTCAGAACACAATCAGTATAAATCAATTTTAACAAGCAGAACAGAGTAAGGTATGAACATCTAAGGTTACTTACCAAAAGTGCCCTTACTGTTTATTGTCTCGAAGTCCCGGCAATATCTGGAATCGGTCGCTCTAAAGGTTCCTCTATAACATTTAACACATATACAAATCACTATTGCACAATTGAAAACATATTTCTTATGCACATGTACTTAAATAACTAAAATATGTACAATGCATTGTTCAATGACAATTCCGGGTATCTTATTGAAATTCTCATCATCAAATAAATCAGATATCAAAGCCCTCATTAATATCATTTGGCACTTATAATTTGGACCAAAATAAAACAATATGAAATCAATTTCATAACCTAATTGACCACTTCAGATTTTCTACCCACATAATTTCGGGTCAACTTTGCATAATTAATCTGATAGGGTAAATGACAAAATTAGTCAACACTTCCTTCTGGAAAGTTGTTCTACAGTATCTTAAGTTTCTAATGACTCTAAGATCATCCAATTTGATTCAGTATTCAATGAGTTATGCCCAAAATACCACAGACTGTACGCACGTGAACTTTTGGCTAGAACATGATCATTCACTCGAATTGTACAACTCATATCTTTCAGTTTAGATACCCAAAAATTACAAAATTTATATCAAATTAAAGCTAAGAGAATAAGCTACAACTTTGGTGAAGACATCTCAATCTAATTCGGTTTATATCAATACAGTTTATTCAATAATCTCAGGACATGATTTCTGTCCCTGGTAGTGCTACTGCCTACACTAAGACTTACTTTCAAGCTAAATTTCAAGACCATTAAGGACAGAATTAAAATTCAATTTCTTCTTAAAATTTGTAGAAAAATGTCTCTAGTTTAATTTAAATCAAGACTCATTTCATTTGGAAATCTACAGAGCAAAATATAGCCAAAATACCGAAGTATGTTCAGTAAAAATATTTCAGTTATCAAATTCCAGCACACTTTCGGGATAACTTTGCATGATCATTATGACAAGGAAAATGGTGTATTTAGGTAACACTTTCTTCTACAAAATTGTTATACTATGTTTCCAGTTTCTAATAACATAAAAATTATGAAATTTGATTCATTATACTGAAAGTTATATTCAAAATAGTTTAGACTATTTTTCAACTGTAATGGAACTCCTAACTCTACTTCCAGCAAGATTTTGACATGCTTAGAGATAGAATTAACATTCGACTTCTTTAGAAAAGTTGTAGATATATGTCTCTAGTTTAACATGAATCAAGAATCAACTCATTTAGAAATCCAAAGATCAAGTTATGATAAGAATACCGAAACATGTTTAGTGAAAGTTTTCCAGTTCATAATATTCCAGCACATTTCCTCACCTTCATCCAAAACTCATCAATCATTCTCTATTAATACATACAATAAACACTAATCTTTTACGTACTTGTTCAGTTCTAATCCCAGCTCAAAAATCACTCTAAACCAGTACTCAAAAATGCAGAATCATCACACATTCAAGATGGAAGTAAGTTTCTGTGGAGAGATAAGAAGAAAGAAGAATGAGTTAGGTTGAAACAATGCTGCAGAAACATAACACCTAAGGTGCTAGATGTCACCATATTATTTCAACACATGTCCTTAGGCATGTAAGCCACTTATCCCTTACATAACAACACGTGTCCTTAAGCATGCAACATATGTCCTTAAGCATGTTAGCCACTTGTCCCTTACATAAGCTACCAAATGTCACCTAATTACTAGTCCATTTGTCACTCAATCATTTTGCCATTTGTCAATTAATTACTCATGCCAAATGTTTCTCATTTATCTATGCCATTTGTCAATTAATTACTAGTCCAAATGTACTCCAAATTTTCGAAAGTTTCCTAAAATTTATCAAAAATTTCAAAATAATACTAATAATTTCTAAATAAATTATTAGCTCAAATAATTCACAATTCACATTTTAATTGTATTTTTTTACAATTAATTATACCCGAAAAATGCCAATGAATGCATGTACAAATAATTGTAATGTGCAAGATCAATAGTGTCGAATATGTATATGTCACATTATGCATAAGCATGAATTATGCCTCCTAACTTCTCATTAATCTCTAATAAACACCATTTAAACCTTCATTCAAGTAACAGGATGGAGTAAATAAAACGGCAACTCGAATACTCAAGTGTGGATTTTATTGGCCACATTTGTTGTTTTCAATTCTATAATGAGTTGGAATGAGTTGAATCACTAGTTCTCTTGCTCTCTTGAATCTCTTATAAGATAGGAAAATACTCTCGGTGTCAAGTGGATTTGGTCTCAGCACTATGGTCATCACCACCTCGTTCACCATGACGATTTTGTGTTTTAACCATTTCTCTTTTAAATTTTGTCTTTTTGTTTCATTTCACTTTTTGTGTATTCCCACCATTTATGTTGTTGTTTGCTCTTCTCACATTGATGACAATGTGTTGTCCCAATGTGGGGAGGGTTGTATACATGTATGCTTTTATTTTGAATGTGAAATTTTCATATCATATGTTAGGTTTTTTAGGTTTGTATGACGTGATTTGTGTAAACATGTCAATGGATAGGACTTAACAGAATCGATTTAATTTTGAACATAGTCTTTTAGATTGCGAAGATTTATTAGCTCGTGAAATTAACGATCTAGGGTACTTTGGTTAAATATACATGCTCGTGAAATTAGCGATCTAGGGTACGTTGGTTAAATATACATATTAATTAGGATATGATGTTAGTTTATTCGCCATAGAAATTTGTCACATTCATTTACAATTTTAGGTCAATCAAATAAGTTGCATTGTTAGTATCTTTTCATGAGAATTTCTAGTTAAAGAAATGAGTTAGGTAATAATAATAAAAAGTGTGTGTAAATCATAAGCAAATAACTATTTCGTTGGCCTTCAAGTTATGAATAGAGCTAGTAGTCAGTTGAGAATATGATGTAGTTAAGTAATCGGGAGACATTCATCACAAATGTTTACCTTTGCGTCAAAAGGCTATGATAACATTCCAACCAAGACACTTAATAAAAACATGACTTAGTTGAGTAACCAAATCTAAATTCATCACAAATGTTTACCTTCATATAAAAAGGCTAGGTTTATGTTAATCAAAATCAACAAAAATAGTGTTTTATTAAATAAGCCTACTGATCTTTGTAAATAGCTCAAATTTTCATGAAAACCTACTTAGGTATAGTTACAATGTTGATTGAATGAATAATTATCAATGTGTGTGTGCAAATGATAGGGGTGACTAAACTTGACATGAAGGTTTTGTTCAACATGTATATTTAATCCAAAGTAAATATACACAAGTTTCACAAGTTAATAAGTTAGAACAACTTGAGAGATGGCCTTTGTAGTTAAATTTGTTTCGTAAAGTTTAATGTCATTGTCCCATTATTTCATAAGTGTGTATGTTGTGTTGTGTTGTGTTTTGTTTTGTTTTTTGTTTTGTTTTTTGCCTAAGGACAAGCAAAAGTTTAAGTGTGGGGATGTTGATAGTGGTAGATTGCATAATATTTTAGTAGGTAGTTTAGTATGTGTTTAATTATTAAATTGAATGTTTAGTGCAGGTTGAGATTAAGATTTTGTCATTTAGTTAAATATTTGTGTTTTGTGTGTTTTGTGGGTTAGAGCACGCGATTGAGCTTCAGTATGTGTTTGAGGTGCCTTGATGTGTTTGCTAGTGTTTTAGGGTAAATATCGAAGAAAGGAGGAGAATCAAAGGAATCCCAAGACAAAATCCATAGCCACGATTATGACATAAGCGAGTTGGAGCTGCCACGATTGTGACTATTCTGCCATGATAATGACAGAAGGTTAAATTAGGTGCCACAATTGTGGCCTACACGACAATAGACATTAACGGTCTTTCGAATTCAAGTTTTTTTAGATTTTTCGGACCCCAAAAAACCCTAGGTTTGCCCAGAATAGAAAACAGTATATAAAGAAAAGAAAGGAACCTTAAAAGAAGCTCTCCATTCTGCCACTTTGGGAAAACCTTCAAGAGAAGAGAAGAAGAAGAGAGAGAAGAGGAAGAAGAAGAGAGGGCTTCTGACGTTGCTACCTTCCTGAGTCATTCGGGTCCTTTTACAAGTGACGATTTCATTCATCCTATTAATTCTTTACTAAATGTGTAAGATGGATTTGAATATTTTTATGGATTTGTATGCAATGATGTTGTTCTAACTTTCTTTATGGATTTGACTTTATTTATGTTAATCTACTCATTTTTTTGTTATTGCAATTGGGTGTTGTGATCGATTGTTGTAGCTTCACGTTTCGGTAATAAATCGAGAGAGTGAACCAAATATAAAATGATTAGGTTGTTTAATGAGATCACGCAATTAATCAAATCAGTAATTGTATGGAGAGAAATCCCGTGTGAGTCCTGATTGTTTATTAGAAAACTTAAGAAATAATTAGGGTTAGGGCTGATTGTAATTGAGAGATTACATGTTCGGTACTAAACTTAATTAGAGTTTGTGATTATAACTTGAGAGAGAGTAATCCTCCTTTTGATAGTCTAAAACTGAGTAATCCTCCTTTCGATAGTCTAAAACTAACACCACAATAACACATAAATGGTTAGATTAGCATTGATGATAGGAAAAATCCCACCTTTCATAATGTGGTAAATTATCTTGTGTGCTTTCCCATTATCAATTTGATGTTGCTCAAGTTGATTTCTTTTTCAGGTTAATTTTACAAATTAATTTTCTATCAATCATATTCTTGTGTTTACTTTTTCTGTTTTTATTTTATTTTATTAATTCATTAAGCCTTAGATAACTTAGAATTATATTAGTTCACAACTCCTCGTAGGATTGACACCTCTTATATTAGTTCACAACTCCTTATAGGATCGGCACCTCACGTACTACAATTCACAACCTGTACACTTGCAATATTATGAGGGTTTTAATTAGGTAAAACTTAGCACTGAACAAGAATTAAACCTAAACTTAAATAATAAAAAAGGTTTAGCATTATGTTAGTAGGCCAAGCAAATGATTTAGTGTAAAAAAGTAGGTCACTTCAATCTTTTGATGATTTGTCAGTACAGGACATGTTATTGAAAGTTTGAGTCTAAAAAATATAGACTTGTAGTTTCTTATGACAATGCTTATATAGACGAAGAGCTTGTCAATGATACTTAATATGCTTTTATCAATGTTTGCAAGGATGAATATTGATAAAATCGTCTATAAGAATGAGAAGCTTTAAGCAAAGTCTACGAAACCAAGTAAAAAGAGGCAATGTGAGAAATCCTTTAAGTTCTTAAAAAAGGTTTCTCATCAAAAGAAAAATATAGGTCAAATGGACGTTTAGACTACCCATAAAATTGCATATCATTCAACTAGAGCCTAATAATGATGAACATCTACAGTCTTTCATTCCTACCCCTCAACACAAACATTGTTATGTTCCCTCAGGAACACATGTTGTTGTTCATTAGTTAGCCCTCCACCAACTTTAACTATCTTTAAGCGTTACTCTCAAATTATATTTATACAACTTCTTCTAAGGGGTTGATTAGTTTCGACTTTGTGACCATAAGGTCACAGGTTCAAGTTACGAAGCGAAAAGCCTTATGCACTTGATACGTTGACTTTTCTATTTTTATGTTGTAGTTTTTAGTTCTCTTATTATTTTTTCTATTTATGTTTTTCTTTCAAACAAAAACAAAAACTTGTTTAGTTGTTAATGTCAATATAGTTATCGTTGATATGATTACCTATTAGATAAAACCTTAAAGATAAATTATTTTTAATCAAATAAATATATTTTAATCTCTTTTTATATTTTATTTTATTAAAATAAATAATTTAAAAATAACTTTCTATTTATAAATTAA
>JAOTAW010000003.1:15830083-15844246 GCA_025629945.1 Erythroxylum savannarum
TTTATTGTTATTTTGGGTCTTCTTAATGTAATTAAAGATCTACTACTGAATGTTGAGCATAGAATGTATGCAAGTCATACTAAGCTAATTAGAGATAAAGATGGAATTGAGATGATTTAAAGTTTTAGTTTTGGAGGATAATAAAAGCCATCTTTGTCCCTAATTTCAATGATCAGTTGCATGTTCTAAATGAATTAATGCCAGATAATGTTGAAAATCTATTGGAATATCCTAAAGAGATATAATACAAGGCATATGTCAGTATCAATGATAAATGTGGTTATGTGGATAATAATATGTGTGAGACCTGCAATAGTTAGATCTTAAAGACTAAGAGTGAAGCCTATTATTAGCAAGTTAGAGCATATTAAAAAGATGGTGATAAAAAGAAGAACAAGAGAGAAAATTTTAGTTGTTTTGTTAATTATAATAGAGCTTATGGGAATGAAGTTAAGCATAAATTAAACATATTTTGTGTGAGAATTAACAATTATACTTGCAAATATTTAGACCTGGTAGGGATTTCATGTTCTCATATTGTATTATAGCCATGAAAATCTAGATAAATACATTGACATATGTTACAATAAGGAAGTGTACATGCAAACATATAACTATTCCCTGGAGCTACTTGATGGACCAAGATTTTAGCCTAAATGTGAAGTCATTGAGCCACCAATAATAAGGAAAATGTTTGGTTGGCATACAAAAATAAGAATAAAAAGATATTTGAGCAACTTAAAATAGGAAAAAGCTATTAGATATAAAAGGAGAATGAAATGCACCAAATATGGACAATAAGGCCATAACTAAAGATCATTAAAAAAATTAACAACATAAAAAGTTTCACATTAATTTTTAAATTAATTTTGTTATTATAATTTTCTTACTAATCATTCAATGTTTGTAAAATATTTATAAGTGTCATGATCATCCAACACCAACACTAGAAGACAGAGTGAAGGAGTTCAATCCAGAAATTCAACATGATGTATCAATAAATATTATGTATGCCCTTAAAGTGAAGAACCATAAAGATTATGAAAGTACACAAAAAGGTCAGAAAAAGACGAAGAGAAAGAGTGAGAGAAAGAAGTAGAGGAAGAAGGGTTAGTGGATATGGATTACACTTTAATGAGTTAATTGGGTCAGTTAAGTACCACATAAGTTAACTTACACATAAAACTATGTTCCAATAGTATTTTATTTGAAATTATGTAGTCTTACTAAATAATTGTTATTATTGCCATATATAAATAACATAGAGAAAATGATTAGATATTTAAGCAAGATAGATCATAAAGATCCATCAGTATGGAATCTAATTTTCAAACTGAGGTTAACTTCCAACCTAAAGGATTGCAACAAAATGATGGGAATAACATCACTTTATCAATCTTATGTAATGAGGGAGACACAAAGATAAGGAGGATTATAAATTTAACCTTGAACTCAAGTCAAACTTAATTTTTAAACTTGTTATGACTTCTCTTGTTGTTCCATTTTAGATTGTTATGAAATTGGATTGTTATGAGTTATGTTATAGATTAGGATTGTTATAATAGAAGTTTTTTGTAATTAGACTTAATTATCAAATTATTTGTCATACTTTGGAGTTGGATAAATGGTACGTAACTATTATCGGAATTAGTTTACAACTAGAAGATGAAGTTTAAATGGAAATTATTATTGGAATTACTTGTCATTGAAATTGACCTTTCATATATGATTAAAATGATGCATGATGATGATAACCTCTTTGAGATGGCTCACTAGCTTTTTTTGTAAATTTTGATGTCAATGTTGGAAATGATTATAGTTATTATCTTCTCTTTTATCTTCTTCCCTTTTAATCAATGTTTTAAAAACTGAATTAGAAGTGAAACCAGTAAGACAAAAGATTTACGATTTAAAAGGTTCAATTAATCTGAAACAAGCTCAATATTCACAAGGGATATGGGCCAGTAAAAAGGCACTCGATCACAACAATAACAATTGGAAATAAGTCTCATGTGCATTGCATATATAATTGATATGTATGTTTTAAATGATCGAAATGAACTGTTTGGCTGCTCTGAATATGAAATGTGGAATAAGTGATCAAAGTGTTATGTGATGCTATATGATTATTGGTGAAGTGATGTGTATTATATGATGACATGAAGTGTATACTAAATCGAAGTATGAACTGTTGTGTTGTGTGATATGAGTGAGCCATCGAGGATGGTCCGCTAACTGGGTTTGCAAAGGTCACCTCAAAATTGCAACATTATTTTTCAGGCTCAGAGGAGTTACCTCGTTAAACTAACTGGAGTCTAACCACAACATACGGATAAGAGTTAGAGGTCGGGATCAGTTGTACCTGCATATATCTAGAGTCTTTCTTTATATTTTAAAAAAATTGTATTCCGTAATTATTGTACAACATTTATGCGAATTGAAAAGTGTAATGACTATATGACTGGAAATGTTTTGTATTGGGCCCAGATGATTACTGGAATATATGAGGAGACATTAACTATTTGTAACATTTGTGACTGAAATTATTTTTTTAATAAAATGGGCCAAAAAAGGTTCAATTATTGATTTTTCGCATATGCGTGTGATATTTTCTAAATTTTTGAATTGAGTAGGATCTATTGACTGCCGTAGCATGCCACCTCGTAGAGTATGTTCTCGAATACCGATGGATTATTCGAGAATATGCTCTATGAGAGTGGGGTGCTACAATTGCCATTATGGAACAATAAGAAGGATTAGGGTAAAGATGCGATAAGAAAATCTAAGGAAATGAAGCTTTCAAGATGATCTAGAAAATACTCGATCATGTATCCATTCGAAAGATAAATGTTTGACTTATACGAATGGTTATATAGTCATGTACCCAACCATGTAAAGTCATGAATTGGGGAGATTTCTTGTCATACATGGTTTGATACACGGTCATGTATCAAACTGTATATCTCCTCAGAACCCTAGTTTTTAATATAAAACAACATTTGAGCAGCTAATAGGTTATGAATCGTTTTGGGACAGAAATGAGGGGCAAAGCATGCATATTTTGGAGATCGATGGAGGGTTAAACTTCCCTAACCCGATTCGAAGGAGAAATAGACACTGAAGAGCCCATTGGGGTGTATCTACATTGTGTTTGTTGTTCTTTCTCTCTTTAAGGATTGCTTAAGTTATCCTTTGCTTAATTGATTTAGGTATTCATATATAGATGATCATATTCTCATTATCGTTTAATTGTTTGTATATAAACCCATTGCTAGAATCATTAATACAATACATAATCGTTGTGTTTGGATTCATTTGTGGAAACTAATGACATTGAGTCATTAGGGATAACGTAACATATGTTAAATGACCCAAGCTTATGTGGTTATTGCTTAGATTGGTCTGTTTTTCTTATTAGTAATGTCGTAATTTGACTAAATCTAGAGAGCTTGTTCTAGGTTGTCTAATAGCTAGGTTTAATTAAATAGCTTATTTTAATTAAACAAGACCTAAGGGAAAATCGGGATTAATAGAGATTTTTTAATCTATGATCAATAGTTGCTAGAAGAGGTATAAGAATAACAAAACAATGAAATAGGCTTATAGAGATTTTTTAATCTATGATCAATAGTTGCTAGAAGAGGTATAAGAATAACAAAACAATGAAATAGGCTTATTCGTGTGTAAGTTGAGAGTGAACCAAAGATCGAATCTTTAATGTATTAATCATTTTTATCACTTTTTGATTGTTTACTTTAATTTGTTTTTGTTAGTTTAATTTCATTTTATTTTATTATTCAAAAACTAATAAAACCACCCAAATATCCTAAACATCAATTCTTCTCATTACAAAAGCTTTACATATACTCTCTATGGGATCGACTTAAGACTTATCAGTAGCTATAGTTTTAAGTTTAATTATTTTGTATAGTATTACGATGCCCTACCAATTTAAAATATTGGGCTACCTTATCCTCTTTTGCCTTTATTGCTTTGATCTCTAATAACTCAATGAACTACATACATTGGGTACATCAAGCCTTAGGATTTTCTCCAATAAATCCTATAGAGAAACCCTCAAAACAAGAAATCCTAAGGTTCAATGGCTGAGGCTAGTTTGGTATCCCAAGTCATCTTTAAAATCTCCTTCATCCTATGGTTGACTATTCAAAGGAAACTTTTCACAAGGAAACGATGGAGTGGATTCACTAAAGATGACAAATGTCTCATATGTACTAATACGGTTGAAACAATTGATTGTCTATACTTCTAATATCCCTATTTAGATTACCTAAGAAGATCACTACTACATAAATTTTCCCTGCCCATTACCCTATAACCTAGTTAGTATACCTAAATCTATGATGAAAAAAAGATTGAGCAATAGTCAGTCCTCTTTGGAATTTAAGTTAGCCTTAGGGAGGCTAGTTTAAAAGAAATGGAATAAGAGAAACCTATGACTACATCAAGGCAAAAAGAAAAAACAAGACTAATTGCTAAGGAAAACTATAAACCTACTCAAGGAACACTGATCAATTCTCCAATTGTAGCATGCCTAAATCAAGCTGTTAGGAAGGGCAACTAATTATTTAAAGCACCAATAGTTGTTCTTCCAAAAATACAAATTTTGGAATGATGGTTGATTGAATACTAAATGAGGGATGCTCAAATCCATTAATGGTATGAAACTAATTCATGATCCCAAGAAGCCTAACAAGCAAATCAAGTAAAAATTAAAAGTAGACGAGGATGTATCTTAATGCATATAGGTATTTATACTTATGTCTTTGGAAATTTGTATAAATATGGAAAGGAAATACCTGAATTAAAAGGATATGCTCAAGAGTTAGGCAGATGTATGCCTAATACCCTAACTAAGGCAGGTTACCACATACGAGGAAATGTGGAGATAAGAAAAGTTGTATATGATAAGTGCAACATGCATCTGTAGCTGAATACTTTTAACTATATTAATACTTTGAATACACCTCAAGATGTATCATTTCTTTTATTAATGAAATTTAAATTTAATAAAAAATTCTTCAAGTTCTCATTAAAGAACAAATATAGTTACAAATGTTATATCACATATCTTATAACAAATTATCTTCCTTTGCAGTTTTGTTACCTCAAGTATTGTATTATTTCAACATCGTTTTCACTTATGCCAATTCGTCATATAGCTCATGTATATTATCCATGCATTGACCATCTTTTAACTTCTTGTTCTCGAGTTTCAACCTTTTATTTTTGACTCCCAATTTATTTATATTTGGTTTTTCCTTTTGAATTAAATCTTCATCCATCCATATGAAAAAATTACATCCCCTTTATATAACAATCTTATAATTAATAGTATTCATAACATCTTTTTTCATAATTTTCGTTAGTTCAAGAAGTCGTCAAAAGGCTTCGACTTCTATATCAAGCATAAACTTACTCATCATATTTCTTTTCACTATAACTTATGCCGGTTGATTTGGAAGATTCACTATCTATTATGGTCGATAAGAACCTATCCCAATCAAATATCTAACATCTATATATCACCCTCTACATACAACATCTTCAATGATTTAAGATAATCAGGTTAAATTAATTTAGTTATGCACACAAAGTTATACTACACCCTTACTAACAACGTCAATCTCCTACATTACAAATGCCAGCTAATTTCCACAATCACATTTGGCAAATGCAAATATTTATCTTATGAGACATTTTGAATGCACTTGCATAAGAACACTCTCTCCATTTTCAATTTCAGCCTTTGAGCACCAAAATTACTTGAAAACAAGTAGTAAGCTAAACAAAATAACACAAGCATTATTTATGTTGTAACAACTATAAATTTGAAAATTTATCTTTGAAGGCCTAATCAATGTTATCACTTTTCACAATTGTTGAAACGTCGGCTGGTGTGAATTCTCATATAGCCAAAAATAGGTATTCATGCCTAAATTACTAACTTTAGGAAAACCAAGTCGTGTTTCACTCATTTGTATATGAAAAGAATTAAATTTAGAGCTTTCTTTTGTTGACCTAGAGGAAGATAGTAGATAGTAGAGAGGGGGATCGGGGGGAGAGAGAGAGAGATGTTTGATAATGGAAAAAGGAGAAAGGAAGCGGGCAAACCCAGAAGAGTGTAGAGGCAGAAACAAGAAACTTAAAAACAAACTCTAGGGAAAAAGAAAGAGGAACGAGGGAATGAAATAGTGTTCCCTAGTTTTACTTGAAAATATTAAAACCCCGTTACTAGTCTCTCTTTTAATTAAACCAGTAGCAAATGAGTGAAACGAGCATCATAAATTTTATTTAATGATGAAATGAGGATCTAAAGACAAACTTTTAGTAAGTTTAAGGTTAAATTGACAAAAATAAAAGTCTAGAGACTAATGTATTCCTAATTATCAAAGTTGTGTATTCCTAATTATCAAAGTTGTTGGACCAAATTTAGACTTTTTTTCTTAAAAAAAGTTTGAATGTATAATATTTAAATTGTGAAGATAAGCTTGCATAAATAAATTAAGAAAAATGGACAAGAAAATGATGATCTCATAATTAAAGGTATACTAATAAAGATCTTTAATAACTACCGAGAAAAAGGGTAATGTAATTGAATCCTTTAACGATTGCTTCAAGTTATCAAATCATACCTACCGACTAATTGGTATTTTCATGAGACCATACGTAACTAACCAGAAGGAAAGTACATAAATTACATAGACAACTTGAGTTTGAGATCAATATCACAAAATACAACACAACTTGCCCCAAACCAGAAGACTCAAATTTAAAAGAAGGTTATCATATTTGTAATCTTTTTTTTGTATTTTTTATAAAGAGAATAACTAGAAATTGTAACCTAATTACTTTGTGAGGGGAATATTATATTAAAGAGTAAGAATTTTCTGTCCAATATTACTCTGTCCTATTTTGTTATTAAATCTCAATCATTTATTTACGTGAATCCTGTATCTATTTATATAAGTTCTAAATAAATAAATGATTCAGATTCAAGTAAATAAAAGAGTAATACTAGAGCGAGGATACAGACTCTACTTTAAACGCATAATTGAAGTCTTACCTATAAACAATAACGAAGAATTGTGTTAGAGTGGATTTGACATTTGCAACTATAAAGGGTCCTGGACTCGGTCCCACAACGTCCCGCGCAGGTTAAAATAAGATAAACGATCACTTAACCACCACACAGCTCCGCAGCCACAACTCCGACCACCATCCCAAAGAAGACAAAACCTCCAACCACCATGTTTCTATCCACCCTGTCCCTAACCTCCACTCCAACTACCAACATCTGCCGCTTCATGACCCTTACAAATAGCTACTCCATCTCCGACGACGACCTACAGTCCCGAGGCTTTCATCTCCGGCGCACAACCTCCGACCTCAACCTCGACCACCTCAACTCAGTCTTCGTGGCTGTGGGCTTCCCCAGAAGAGACCCTGAGAAAATCAAACTGGCTCTGGAGAATACCAACTCACTCCTATGGATAAAGCACAAGAAGACCCAGAAGCCCGTTGCCTTTGCTAGAGCAACTGGTGACGGTGTTTTCAACGCCATCATATGGGATGTCGTGGTTGATCCTTCTTTTCAGGGGATCGGTTTAGGGAAAGCTATTATGGAGAGGCTTGTGGAGGAGTTGTTGGAGAAGGGTATTGTTAATATTGCTTTGTATTCGGAGCCACGAGTTCTCGGGTTCTATCGGCCCCTGGGGTTTGTGGCGGATCCGGATGGTATTAGAGGAATGGTGTATTCCAGGAAACAGAGAAAGAAGAAGTAGATCGTATTGTAAATAGCTGATACCGAGCCATTGGGGACATTGTAACAGGATGCATCAAATCCAAATGCAAATTTATTAAATTCATATGATGAAGTCTTCTTCTTTGAAAAAGATTTTTCATCCTTTTGCTTTGCACTTGAGAATGCCGGTGAACATTTCATCTGTTTGGTTGATGATGTGGGGTGACGGCTAAACGCTGTTTTAATTGTTGCTTAGAAGTAGGAAGTTACATTACCAGTCAGGCATGAGGGACCATGGAATTTGCTTATTGCTTACTCATAGCTCCTAAGGAAGGTTGAAGGAAAATGGAAACTACAATCTTCTTATTCGTTCAATTGTTTTACTACTCAATGTTAACCTCTTTGGCCTCTTATTTAGGATGTTTTCATTCAAAAGAGGTTATCCGCTACTTCAAGTCTTGAATTCGATTTAAGGCAACAGAAACATATTTCTCTGTGTACCATGAACATTAACCAAGAAATCTCCTGCTTTCGTTAACATCAACCATCACTAAACTTTACAATTTAATTTTAATAACGGCAAGTCCATCGGACCATTTTTCTTATCCAGGAGAGCACCCAAAGTTTTGTTTCCGATCTTCTCGGAGGCCTAACTATTTAGATCTAACAACGAACAAGACGTGAGGAACACAAACAAGATATAGTGATACATCAAAACAATAGATGTAGAAAGTGGCCGTGTAAATCACAAAAAGAACAGAAAACATTCGTAGGGTTTTATTTCTCAACTACAACAACATTCTCTGTGATACAGTCTTCGCTTTCAGTCCTCGACAATCTGTATCCTAGAGGAATCCGACGGACCACTTCATCACCACGCTCTTTCTCAGACACTTCTTTAATTAGACCTTAAACAGCAGATACAAACAAGCTGAGAAATTTGTTACAGAGAAGATAAAGAGATTTCCTTAAAAACCCACAAAGCAAGCAATGCAGCGAGACTAAGAGAACATTCAATTGTGTTCAAGTTTCAAAGTCCGATGATTCCAAATTCCCGAAACAGACAAATATTTAAATCAACATAAGAGAGACAGAGTGGAAACGACGATTTACAAATACCTAAAGGGACGAAGGGGGAAGGGGAAAATCAAAAGATAGTCTTGGCGTTTAGAAAGAAAGCAGCAGAGCAAAGAACGGAAGCAATGAATGCGAAGATGGCGAGACCGATGATCACAGAAATACTGGCCACCACCAAATCCATTATGGATTGAACACTTAGCAACCCCATCAAGAACTTCATTTGCTTTCTTCTATCTTAATTAACCATGTTTGGTCCTTCCTCTCGGGATTGTTTTCCATTATATATATGCACATTGATAAATAAAGATAGAGATGAGAAGATGCATTTGAGATTGTGAAAGTTTTCGAGCCATGATGGTGATGATGATGCAAAATTCGGGCCGGCCTTTTCTGGGCTCACAAGGTTTTCGAGCCATGATGGTGATGATGATGCAAAATTCGTGCCGGCCTTTTCTGGGCTCACAGTTCATACTAGGGTTAGGGTCTACTCCTTAAGTCTATATGATTAGATTCATCTTATAATAAATGTATATCCAAATAATTTTGATTCCAAATTTTAGTACTTTGGGAATAGCTTTAGATATAACTGAAAAATGAAATTGATAAAGAGATGAGGTCACTTATTTTTCATACCTTATATACAAATTGATTTTAAGATATATTTTCATATAATAAACAATATTTATTTTTCAAATTTTTATTATATTTTAAGAGATTCAATCTCTTTTAAATTATAAATTAATTTGTGATGATAATAATTCAATACCACAAATTTCCATGACTCTCTAGAAAGCAAAACTCTGTACACACCCACCAATCAGTTTCTAACTTGACCCAACAAAGCCTCATTATGTCTATAAACACTAACGAATTTCCTTACACTACGAGGGACTTCCTAACAGTGGGACTTAATGATAGTATGGAGGTTGTAGAAGATATAGTGGAGGTTACATATGCTTGGAAACCTAAGTCATTGGTTAAGAAAGTATGTAAATCAACGGGCAAAATCTTTTAAATTGGTGAACTCAATGTACTAACATCGGAGGCAAGTGCAAAGGAGGATACCATAAAGGAGGTTGGAAAAAAAAAAACACTTTGAAAAGCCACAATTAACCAGAGAATGTGGAAATGGAAATCAATGATGATGAAAATAAGGAAATAGACAGGGGCAATACTATCAAGAACAAAGATGGAAAATGCTCAGAAAATCATCACAGCCATGATAACACTAGTTTGACATCGGGGCAGAACACAAAGCAGTGTGACATACAAGTGAAAAAAGATGGTTTTGTTACTCCTAGTAGAAGAAAGTTCAACAAGAAGAAGAAGAAACCTTCTTCTCTAATGAAATTATGATAGTTGCAGAGTGGAATATCAGGGATTTGAATGCCTCTGCGAAGCAATTAGATATAAAAGATTTATCAATGAGATTAAGCCTGATATTGTTAAATTATTAGAAACAAGGATAAAAAAGACAACTAGAACATTCTCTAAATTTTTCCTAGTAATTGGAAAGTACTAAATAATTACTACTCTCATTACAATGGGAAGATCTTGGTGTTATACAAGGATGACAATGTAGAAGTACGAGCTGATTTTATTCAGGAGCAGATGATACAAACTAAAGTCAATAATAAAAGCCCTAGGAAGGTATCCTAAATCACAGTAGTGTATGGTGTCAATCATAGTTTACAAAGAAGGGAGTTGTGGGACAAACTCATAAACTTTTTAGTCTCTTATCAAGGGCCTATTTGTAATAGAAGACTCTAACTCGACCCCCAATCCAAAGGAAGCAGAAGGGAACATCGTCCTTAGAAGCTACTATAATGACTTCAAACGATGCACAGCAGACATTGAGGTAAAGGACCTCCCCCAAGGCGGTATTTTCTTCACTTGGTCTAACAGACAAAAACACCCTTGATTTATAAGGAAGAAGTTAGACAAATGCATGGCTAATCTAGAGTGGTTCTAGACTTTTCCAGAAGCATATGCATCCTTCAAAACCTTAGAAGAAAGCAAATTACTAGCTAAACCAGTAGTAAGGCATGAGATAGAGGATGTCCTAAAAGCACTTAATCCTTCAAAGGCTCCAAGCCCAGATGGGATGAATATCCTATTTTATCAAAAAACATGGAACATGACAGGGACGATGGTTGTAGAAGCAGTGGAGGAATTCTTCAGAGAAAGGAAATTATTAAAGGAGTTCAATATAACATTAATTTGCTTAATCCTTGAAGGCTTGAAACTAGAGACAGTATCGATTACCACCCTATAGCCTATTGAAACTTCGTGTACAAGATAATTGTAAGAATATTGGCTGAGAATGAAAACAATCTTACCAAAACACATTGGATTACATCAAGAAGCATACACTTTAGGTAGGCAGATTAGGGACAATATTTTAATAGTTCAACAACTACTTAGAAACTATTCTAGAAGGAGAGGTAGTAGAAATTGCATAATAAAATTGGATTTTAAAAAAGCCTATAACTCGCTTAATTGGAAATTCATAATCAACTACCTTAAAGCCTACAAATTCCTTGGGGTGTTCATTGAATGGATAGCGCAATGCATATCAAGGGTGTCTTATAATGTACTAGCCAATATAAAACTTTTAAGTAGGATCAGGGGGGAAAGAGACTACGTCAAGGTGATCCCATCTCCCCATGTTCTCTATTGCAATGGAGCTGCTCAACAAGCTTCTGTTGAGGGTGGATAAAATAAGCCATTTATTCATGTATCATAACAAATGTAAGGCTTCTGGCATTCTGAACCTTAATTTTGCTGATGAAGTCTTCCTTTTCTCAAGGGCAGATCATCACTGCATATATGATAGCCCTGAGAATATTCAATAGCATTATAGACTACATGCAAACAAGGAGAAAAGTGATATCTACTTATCCATTAATGCCTCCCACAATGCCCAATGGATTAGTAATATAATAGGCATCAAGGTAATAAAACTACCCTTCATATATCTTAGTATAACTATTAATTCTACAAAACCTAATTACTCAAATTTCAAGCCACTGGTGGAGAAGATTAAAAAAAGGAAAAACTGTATTTGGGGCACCAAATGCCTATTAATGACAGGGTGAGTTCAACTTATAACTTCTGTTTTAGCTTCAATAAATATGTACTAGGCCTCCCACCTAGTCCTTCCCAGTGCAATCATCAAAACAATTAATAAGCATTTAAGGAAGTTTCTATATAATCGTAATAAGGAAGAAAAAGTCAAGGAAAGGATTAAATGGAAAGAGGTTTTCAAACCTAAGAAACAAGGTGGACTTGGTCTCATACCATTAAAAATAGTAAAATTGACAACGCTCATAAAGAGACAATGGAGATTGATCAAGGATGAAGATTTGATATAGGTGAAATGGGTCAGACATCACTATATATAATGGAGTAGATTGTGAAACATCAAGGTTCCAGCTGGAGCTTCTGCTACTCTAAAGAAAATTTTGGAGATTAGAGATATAGTCAGGTAATATATACACTATAAAGATGGAAATGGAATAAACACAAACTTTTGGTTTGATAGGTGGTTAGAGTTAGGGGCAATGAATGAGCAACTTAAATTATAGGGGTCAAACAAAATTTTCAAGAGACCACTACGGTTCAACAAATTTTATTCAACAGGGACATAATAAATAGAGCAATTCAAGACAATACACGAAAATCCTATCTACTGAATCTAGTTATCCACCATGCTACAGAAGACAAGAATATATGGACCAAAACCAATAGTGGACATTTCTCAAATAGACCAGCAAGGAGCATATTTTGGGACTCAGATCCAATATTTGAATCGCACAAATTGCTGTGGGTGGATAAAACCCTACCTAGTGTCGTGCTTACCTTTTGGTTAGCTATCTATAGGAAGCTAACAACAATTGATAGACTGAACCTATACCTCACTATGCCTAACAGGTTCTATCTATGTGAATGTGATCAAGAATCCATCAAGCATCTATCGTTTGTTTGCTCTTACACAAACAAAACATGGGAACATATCTCCATCTAATATGGTGCATACAACCCACCCAACACATGGGATGAAGTGTTAACCTAAAGTATGTTACAGGTTCATAAACTAAGGAAAACAAAATTATGGATCATTAGAATTACTCTTTTGTACCTGGTCATAGGAGTTTGGGAGTAAAGGAATTGTTGCGTGTTCTCTAAAAAATCAAACTAATGCAAAACCTTCATCGTGAGCATCTTTAATCTCGTAAGAATGCATATCTACACACACTCATTAAGTAGATTAATCACAGACGAAGTGAAGCATACATGGGAAATCACCTGATCAAAAGAAGGAACAATCATCTCATCTAAGCTTCTAAGCTTCAAGAACTCTATATATGTATTTGTGTATTCGTTATGGTTAATGATATCCCTTTTCTGATTTTTCAAAAAAATAATTTAATACTATTAAAATTATATTGTAGAGTTGATGTTATCTTAAATCCACATACGAGGGAATATTTTATTAATAAAAATAAAATACAAATTCAAAGTTTGCTGAAAAATAAATGAGTTTATAGCCAAGCTCAAATTTTGTTTTTCTCTAAGTTTTTAATTTACTAATTTTTGTATATGAATATTTTCTTTTTCTCAATAATAGTAATAAGTAATTATTTAATACGTTATCATATTAAAATTTTAAAGAGAAAAATAATAAGTCTTATACGTAAATATAAAAAAGAAATTGGGCAAATTTGTGTCTAATGGGCTCACAAAAATAGTACAATGAAATATAGATGTCTCGACAAAAAACAGGCTCATGTCTTTAATCAATTTTAAGTAAGCTATACGTATACACTTTATTTTTAGATGAACAAGTTCTAATGTTTTTCTAATCTTCTAGTATTGGAAATTAGGATAAATGATATGCACTTCCTTTATATTTTGATTCATTTTAAAAATATTTTAAAACCATGTTATTATACTTTTCCAAAATGAATAAACAAGTCTCTTATGATAGTATCTCCATGAAAAAATTGATAATATGATTTAAAATATGCCAAGTGTTCAGTCTATAAACTAATAGAAGGAGTGTGTATATTGAATAAAATATGAATTTTTAAAAAATATCAAATTATAGAAGTTTATTAAAAATGAGTCTAATTAATGGAGATACACGTCTTTATCCTTACAAATTACAAAAAAGTTTTTTTTAACTTTTAAAATTACAATCACTAAAATTGGAGAATCTAACATATGGTTATGAGTTTCACTTACTTAAGAGAATGTTAGGATAATATTAACTAATTAAATTTTAAAATTAATTATTTGCATACTATTATATTTTA
>JAOTAW010000003.1:15844264-15855924 GCA_025629945.1 Erythroxylum savannarum
TCCTATTTTCATCTTAATGAGAACTTAAAGCTTTAGAATTACAAAGGATATAATGGTTTAATTACAATAATTAATTTTCCTAAAAATAAAATAATAAATTCTTTATGATTTTTTATTACCTAATTATGATATAATAGACTTGAATATGATATTTTCTCAATTTACTTTGTTAGAGCTTTCTTATATGGTGAGCTATTAAGTTGACTCAAATTTATTGCCTTTAACACTCCTTTATCTCTTAATATCTCTCTATTGATATAGACAATATTATGTGGATATACTTACCTTTCTAACAATTTTACATTTCTTTTTATCCCTCCATTTACTCCTATTATTTGTGTTGAGTTGGTTGATATTGATATACAGACTTAAATGATATCAGATTATAAAGAAAAATAAGAGTATACTTTGATATGATTTAGTGAAGAGGCTTATAATTTGATTATTAATGGAAATGTGTTGAGTGGTAAGAAGTCCAAGTGCAACTAGTTCACTCATAATCTAATTTATAGCGTTTTCTTAAAGTATGAAATGCCATATTAATCGTCATATGAAGAGTATTATGGTTATGGCTAAACATAAATTTTGTCCCCTAATGTCTAAGCTAAAATTTAGGCAAAAATGTTTAATTAAACCCTAATATTTTCTCTATATTTTAATTTAAACCTAATGTTTTGACATGTTTAAAAAACATTTCAACCATAAATGTTCAATTTGAACTTCAACATATCTTTTTCGTCAATCCTTCATTATAAAAATTATATCTGACATTTTTCTGTAGGTCCTTTGTCAGATGTGTATTCCACATGACAAATAAGACCTAAAAACTAAAAAATCCTCTTTCTCTCCTCTCATTCTTCTCTCTCCTCTCTCTCTCTCTCTCTTTTTTTCTCTTTAATTTACTTGTCATTTCTTCATTTTTTACCTCTAACTTGCTCATTTATTGCTTCTTATTACTGTTAAATGCAACATTACCCCATCTCCCTTAAATGCTAAGAATAAAGTGGTTGAGAGTAGGACAGTTGTAGATTGTCTCTTGTTGCTAGAAGACATATCAATAGGTGTATTTTTACAAAAATTAAATGGAACTTCAATGATTAAGCATGCTTTATAAAGCGTCAATGTGGATTTGAGTATTGACCTTATTGATATAGTGTTGTATAAAGGGAATTTAGGAGTTCATTTGTGGTTATCTTCTTAAAATGGATGCTAAGTACCCTATGATACCTAATGACATTCATAACTTCTACGTACTCATTAGCAATAGGTAGAGGAAAGTTTATTGATTTTTATGGTACATGTTATCAAATATTTAAGGACAAAAGTTCTTGATTTTATAGTACAAATTATGAAAAATTTAAGGACAAAAGTTTTGAGTCCTAATTTGGATACAATGTTAATTCTAATGGGTAGTTTAATTAGGGTTCATATGGTGTACAAAGCTATCTATACATTAGGAAACTCTAAAAGTTTGGAATTGAATTCAATAATGAGTCTTTGAATGTTTTTTGCAGTGCCTATGTAAAAGATCACATATAAGTGCATCGAACTTGTACTTCAATTTAGTTTAAGGTAAGATGAAATTTAATTGTATAATCTAGTTATCGGTGGGTGGGCAAAGTGTGGTAGAGTTAATGAAATTGAGAGAACTGTTAAAGTAATTGTGGAAGATGGCTTTAGTTCTAAATATTTGACTTTTTGTTATCTTCTTAAAGGAATGAAGAGATCTTATAAGATTGAACATAAAGCCTAGGTTTTCTAGAACATGAAGGAGATTGGTTATGTATGAGACATTGGTGTTTACAACGAAATAATTCATAGTTTTATTTATATTAGAAATTTTGATGAGTGTATGACTTATGATGATTGTGATCCAAACATTGAAACTTATACTAATCTAATTTTTGCTTTCATCAAATCACAAAAGGTGGTTGACACATTATAAATGTTTGATGAAATGTTAAATCAAGGAATAGTTTTGATAATGGAGACAATAAATTCTTTTATTACCATTTAACAAAAAAATTCTTTTATTGCCTATGTGCATATATATTTGAAAAGAAAACTCATCTATATATGTGAAGTTACAAGTGGTGAAGAGCTCTAAAAGAAGATGAAGATGAAGATGAGTAGCGAAACAAAGACGAAAACGAAGAACTTAAAAATAGATATTGAGAATAAAAGAATATTAAAAGAGAATAAGAAGTTAAGGAAAAGCGTTCTTCTTCATAGAGAACCAAGCTGTGTTATCTCAATAGTAGATTAGAAATGCTATGAAGAAACATCAAGTAAACTGAAGAGAGAGAGAGGATTTTTTTAAAAATTTTTAGGTCACACTTGCCACGTAGGTTACACATATGACAATGTGTCCATAAAAAATGTCAAATATATATATTTTTGTAATGGAGAACTTAAGGTTCAAATTTAACCTTTCTGAAATGTGAAGGTTCTTTTTAACTGTGTTAAAATCTTTAGGTCTAAATTGAAGTTTAGTGAAAATGCCAGGGTCCAATTTGACCCTTTTGTTCCAAATTTTAACTTAGACTATAACATTTTATAACATACAAAAAAGACCATAACATTTCTAAAAACACTTAAAATAGCCTTTCATTTGATAGAACAGTCGAGTTTCCATCAAATACGTTGACATAAATTTTTGAAAAAATTTTAGGGCCCACTTTAACCATATCAAGTGCTAATATAGACCCTAAAATTAAAATATAAATTAATTTAGGGATTAAGGTAATAAAAATCCTAATATATAAATTTCCTCTTGTCTCTAGTGTGATAGCAGATATCACTCTCTTTTTTCTCTAGTTATTATCATAAATAAATGTATTTATTTTGTTTGTATTATATATGTATATTTTTATCAAAAATTTTATTAATATATAAATAAATGATGAAACTTGCTTCTACCCAATTCTTGGGCTATACTCCACTTCCTAGGTACGTGGCCTATATATCTTCTCCCAAATTTCTCTTTGACATGATACAAAGGAAAATATATCTAATCCTTAGTCTATATCACATACGTATAACATCAACCCTAAATGGAAGACATAATTTACATGCATACCATTCATAGAGTTGTTTGAATTTCTTCTATCAGTATCTTCAATGTAGAATCTTTACTTTTTCCCTCCCAAATGATGCAACAAGGACAACCATAGCCTTTCTTCTAAAAAGGGCAAAGAAAATGATAGTTCTTATGAAGATTCAAATCTAAATTTGTTGTGCTAGAGAAAAACTAATACATACTTGAAATCATGTTGATCCTAACAGAAGTAGACTAAACAATTCCATTTCCCACTTAAATGTTCCTGGATATCCTGGAAAGCTTGTCACTTAATTGTCATTTTTTAAAATTTCAGCTAAATTATTAAGTAAACGATGAAGATAGGATACTTCTTTCTCTCTATACATTTCTATACTATTGTGCTAGATATAAGAGGAAATTTGGGTTTTTATCCTAAATTATGTTTTAATTTTAGGGTTTATATTAGCATTTGATGTTGTTAAAGTGAACCTAAAAAAGTTAGAAAAAATCCATGTCAGTTATTTGATGGAATCCTAACAATTCCATCAATTGAAAGAATATTTTAAATATTTTTTAAAACATTATAATCTTTTTTTATACAATGTGACGTCAGGGTATAAGTTAAATTTTAACTGAAATGTTAAAGAGCAAAATATACCTTTAGCTTTAAGGTTATCATAATAGAGTACCAAAGGACAAGCAAGTGGAATGCAATTATCTGTTAAAAGAAATGTTAGTTAGAGTGTATGAAATTATGTATGTTATTTCTTAACATACCATCTTAGAAGGTTTCCTCTAAAGAAGTGTATTAATTGGTGGTAGAGTGCTTGTAGTTAGATAATTTGTCCAATCTACTTATGAGAAAGTACATAGATTAAAAGTAATGATGGAAGTAAAGTGTAGACCTATATTAATAGTTCCTTTTGACGATCATATGATATGTCAAAACATTTTTAAATGCATAAAATTATAAGCATGCATAAACTAGGACACATAGTTAATTCTATATGAAAGATCTAGACATTTGAACAAAAGGTATTGTATAGCTCCTTCAAGACTTTAAAAGTAATTAGGATCTTTTAGAAGGGTGTCATTTGATGTGGTCTTGGTATTTTTTTTCAAGCAATGTGCTTATGGGATTATAGTATATACTATGTTGGCTCCTTTGAGTTTAGTATTAATATGAATGGTACAAATGAAGAGATGTCAATACCAAGTATTGAGAAATATTCAACAAGAATAATAAAGGAAGAAAAGAAAAAGAAAATAATTTAACAAGGTTCACCCAATGTATACTTACATCTTTGAGAGCAAAGTGATTATATTTTTTCTAAAATAAGGTTCTATCAAATTATATATGTAAACCCTACCTAATACAAATTTACATAAATACCCCCACATTCTAAATCTATTTGTTCATATCCCTAATAAAAACCCTAAAGACCATCAACATCTATCATCCTTTAAATATGAAAACTGTCATAGATATGATTTGGGACATGATCATCTCCTGGATTATGTCTAGCACTACATTTACATAAATCTTTCTAGTTAGAAACATAAGCATAAAATATGAGCATAAACACATCTATGCTCTAAGTTGTGTACTTCTTGATACTTTTTTCTAGAGGGAGACAAGAGAATAGACAAGCCTATGTTTTAGGCCTTGTGCTCCTTTGTAATTACTTTATTTTATGACATGCCTTCTACGTTAACCATGTATCAAGTTGTGTCTCCACTTCATCTTTTTAAAGAAGAGCATGCCCTAGTATATAACTTTGTGTTAGACATTCAAATAAATACTCCAAGATTACATGCCCATATATATGAGTCGTATATAATAATCTCTATCTTGGAAATACACATCACATAGGTTACATAGTAGCCTTATCTAACATTTAGAGACATTGATCAAATCCAAGCAATAATTAAACTTATCCGTTGTAACCAAGTTTGTCAACATGTGAACTGCATTCTCAAAAGTGTGAACCTTCTATAACAAGATATGATAAAGTGCAACAAAATCCCTATTAATGTGAAACATTACATCTACATGCTTAGTTCTAGTACGATACACTTGATTCTTTGCCAAATAATTGATATTGTAGTTTTCATAGTACGTTTAAACTCTACCTTATTTTATACTCATTTCCTTCACTAACCTTATATGTCATAGAGCTTCCTTAGTAGCTTTAGCTACCACCATATACTCTACTTCATTTGTAAATAAGATAACTATAGGACGAACTATTGATTCGCAACAAATAGGCTTTATATAAGAGTAAAAACATATCATGTGGTAATCCTTATATTATTTACATACTCTGCATAGTCTCAATCTACATATATAAAACAAAAAAATTACCTTATTAAATGCTAAACATAATGCCATAGTTTATAGTACCTCTTAAGTACCTAAAATTCCATTTGACTACTTCCCAATGATATCTTCAAGGTTTTTCCGTAAACTTGCTAATTTGACTAATAATATAAGTTAATCCAGCCTCGTACAAATTATCATCTATATAAAACATCTAATAACTTTAGCATATAAAACTATAGACATATCTTCAATCTCTATGCATGTCTTTAGGCACTAATCTAGGAAAATTTTCAAGTGATTTGTCAATAGAGTACTCACTAGTTTATCATTGCTCATGCCAAATCTATCTAACACCTTCTCAATATAATTGAATTAATAGAACCATCGTTTTCTAAATCTCTTATCCTTATGAATCTTTACTCCAAATATCTCCTTGGCAAAATCTAAATTCTTTATATTAAACTATTATGCTAGTAAGGTTTTAGTCATTCACATCATGCTTACTTTTGAAAGTAATTAATATATTATCTACATATAGCAATAAAAAATAAAAGAGTCATCAATAAGGCCCTTAACATATATAACAACCATACTCACATCTCAACATCCAAATTCTTTATATTAAACTCTTATGCTAGTGAGGTTTTAAGTTCATTCACATCATGCTTACTTTTGAAAGTAATTAATATATTATCTATATATAGTAGTAAAAAATAAAAGAGCCAACAATAAGGCTCTTAACATATATAACAACCATACTCACGTCTCATGTAGCCAATTTATATTTAGTAAGAGTCAAACTATTTATAACACTACTATGGAGAGTGCTTTAACCCATAAGGTAACTTTCTTAATTGACAAATCAAGTGCTCCCCTCTAAGTTGACTAAATCCTTTTGACTGTTCTATATAAATTTGCTCCTCTAAATCATCATGAAGAAAAGTTTTCTTCACATCCATTTTCTCTAAGTATACGTCCAGAATAACTATTAATACTATCATTATCTTGATGGAAGTATGTTTGACTATAGGAGAATATCTCATCATAATCAGTCCCTTTCTATTGTGAATACCCTTTTTGTCAATAGGCAAGGCATATGCTTTTTTTCCCCTTCTTTTTATATTACTATTGGATTCCTTTTGTACATTCGTTTGCACCTTATAGACATTTAGGAAGCTAAATAGCTCTCGTATTTAGTGATTATCTAATGACTTCATTTCCTTTCCTCTATAATAACATCCATCCATGTATCTTCCTCTTGGCTATCCACAACCTCCTAAAAACTAGTTAGATCTTTATTATTGATATAAGTGCAAAAGAGACTGAGTCTTCCTAACCATGCTTGTTTGGAGGTCTAATGATGCATTTAGCTCTATTTGTGGATATAATATGATGCTACTCTATACTTAAAATAGTTTTTAAGCTCCTAAACTAGAACTTTCAGTCCTTCTAACATTTACAATTGGTTCTTCTCATTCTAAATGTATTTCTTTTGGACTAGATTACTTCTTGATGACTTTTGTACAACATCTCCATATGTATATTTCAACATAGACTACTCAACATATGTCACATCCTTACTGATCACTATTTTCTTTAATACTAAATTATAAAACTTGTATCTTTTGACACCTTTTGGATACCCTATGAAGACATATTTATTTGATGTCTAAGTTTGACCTCTTATCTATAACAACATGAACATAAGTGAGACAAATAAAAAATTTTAACCCAAAAAATCAAATTTATTCCTTGTCCACACTTCTTATATAACTCTCTAATCCAAAACTTGCAGTGATTAGCTGATGAGATAGCACGTCATACTCATTGATTTCTCTTATAAACATTTAAGAAGCCCTGTATTTAGTCTTAAACATAGTCCTTTCAGTTATTGATCTATTCATATGCTTTGAAATGCCACTTTTCTATAGTGTCTTGTAAACTGTAAAATACGTCTAGATATCATGCCCCTTTCAAAATTTTTAGAATAGTGAGTTTGTGTAAGTTCCGATATCTACTCACAAGGACTTAGGCTTTTGTACCCTTCTAGTTGTTCACCTCTAGTTTCCAAAATTTAAGCTTAGTAAAGACTTAAAAAAAATTGTTGTTTCATAAAGTGTACACAAATTCTTTTTTAGAGAAATCATTAATAAAGGTAATAAACTTCACCTCAAGTCTCGATCCTTTCAATATAGCCAATGCTTATTCTTATCAATTTTATAACTAAAATCATTTACATGTAAAGTGCCTAAAGAAATCAAATTCTCTCTTATTTTGGTATATGCTTAACATCACTCAATATCCTAACAATATCATCCTGCATCTTAATTTTGACTTGTCTTAATCCAACTATTGCATAAGTTTTATTATCACTCAAGCAGATATAACTAAAATTGCTTGACTTGTATGAGTTAAACTTTTCCTTGTTTTATGTAATATGATATGAACATCTTGTATCTAGAATGTAGTAGTTTGTAGGTTGAATTTTTTAAACATAAAGCGTATCCTCATTGTTGTAATATGAGTCATCCTTCTACATTACTTTAGCAAACTTTAGTAACTCATTAGCTTTCCTTTCGTCATTCTGCTTCTTCTTATTAAACAATCCCTTTTGATGTGCCAACTATACTCGCACTTGTAATTATTTTTGCTCTTATATTTATAACTGAAATTACTTTTAGTAGAACCATTTTTGCTTTGCTTTCTCCTATTATCTTGATTTCCTGTTATAGACAATTCTTCACTATAAGAGCTTTCACTAATATTATATCTCTATTGGTTATGAGCAAGTAATGCTACAATGATGTCTTCCACACTAACAATTTCCTTTCCCAATGTGAGTATGGTCACCATACATTTATGAAAGAATAATAATTACCTCAAACCTTTGAATATCACTAACTATTTAATTAAAAGCATTAATATGTAGGTCTAAACCCTCATACACCTTCAGCCTATGTAGCCTCTGGTTTAGAAATAACCTATTCTTGAAGGACTTTGACATATACTGACTCTCTTTTCTTTTACATATCATTGTGGGACAAACTATCTATAATGTTATATATAAAGTTGTCTACCAGACATAACTAAACGGTCCCTTCTTGTAACCTTATCTTAGTAATTTCAATGAATTAGGAGTCTAATCATTGTATAATCATTTGCATGTAAGGATATAATGCATAAATTCTTTCATGATCAAGAGAAAATTTATTTTGATCTTTAAAGAAAACCTCTTAGTATTAAAAAAATTGGGGAATTATTGAATTGGTTTTGAATCAAGTTTTCATAAATAAAAAAAATTGTTTTAATCTTTGAAAGAATTTGAGAAGTTTTGAAAAAACTAGTTTAAGGAAGTTTAGTAGACTAATGTGGTGATTTAGGTAACTAATATTAAGGTTTTGGATAGATTGGTCAATCAGTATCTTTTAAAAATATATACCATAAGTTTGTGGCCATATTGGTCAACCAATGTACCGGAATGGTCAATTAATGTTATTGTTACTAGTCATTATAATGGCTACTTTTTATTTCTAAAGACTATTTTAGGTTGTCTTGAGTATAAATAGACTATATATAAGTTAAGGGAATTATGTTAGGTATACTAGAGTTTTTAAAAGCCTTGGGAGGTTATAGAATGTATTTTGTTATTACACAACATATATTGAGTCTTTGTTCATTGGTGTGAGCAAAAGAAAAAAGCTTTTGAGTTGTATATTTGTTGTAATTAGGAAAATTACTTAGATTACATTTTTTGAAGGTTCTTATTGATCTTAAACAAAATTTGTAAAGTGTTACTCTTCATGCATAGAAAATAAGATTTGTGAGTATTTCTCATTACCTGTAATAATGAAGATATTGTATAGAAGGTTTCTCTTCACATATTGAAAGAAAAAGATAGGGAATCATCAACTAGAGCTTAAAGAATGAATGTAGGCTAAGAATTCTTTGTCTAAACTACTACAAATCAGTTTCATCTCTCTTTCCATATTCTCTATTGTTATTATTGCACTTATTTTACGATTATTTTATATAATATTTTCATAATCATTTGTTACTTAAGAAATATGAAAATTTTATTATACATAATTCACCTCTTTCTTGTATTTCATCCAGAACTAACACCACAAAACTTTCTATCAAAGAGTTATTTGATTACAACATTTAAGTTATTGATAACATGAATTATTATGAAACATTATGAAAGGTGCAATATCCAAATCAAACAATCATCTATATCAATATTAGGTCAGTAAGTGGAGAAATTAATCCTTAATTTTGAAGTAACTCTAATAAATATATGTATATTGGCCATTGCTAAAATTTATTTAGAATGAATGAATCTACCCTTATGTCAGCTATAAAACTTCAATGGTTGATATGTTGAAGAGGCCTTACGGGATGCTAGTTATTAAAATAAAAAAAGTTTCCTTACTATTTTCAATAAGGTTTTCATCACCCCTTTTACATTATCGTTTATATTAAGGATTTATCTTGGGGACCAAGATGTCATTGTTCCTTATTTTGCAACTAAACATTTCACCCATTCAAAACATTTGAATGAATCTATTTCACCTATAAAGATTCATCATAAAAAAAAAAACCTAGATGCATTTATATAGATCATTTTATTCATCAGTCTAATATATATTATGTCTAGCTCGCGTTCTTCCTTTAGCATATGAATAGCCCTCCATTTTACTTAAGCTTTGGAAATATCTTTTATGTCACTTATCTATAAAATGTTTTTTATTTTCCTTTTATAACTTTATGGGTTAATTATTAAAAAAAAGTCTCAAACTTTACACTTAATTTTGCAATACCAACCCAAATTTTAAAAGTGATGCTAAAATATCCAAACTTTCAATTTGTTACAAAAATATCCTAATGTTAAGTTTTTTTGTTAACGTTGTTGACTTGGCTAACTGTGCCAGATTTTTGTACATACCACATGTTTCTTTTTTTCAACTATTTATTTAATATTTAATTATTTTTTATGAAAAAACCTAATTTCCTCTTATATTCTACTTCCCCTTAATTTTCGATTGCCTAACTCCTAACTCTACTGTAAACCCATTTTTAACAATTGAGGACTAAAATGTTACAATGAATCTAGCAGCTACTCCACATGTAACAATATCTCTTTGGTCTTGATCATTCTTAAGAGTTGAAGCATTTCCATGTTAACTCATATTTCTTCGATCTAACCTGACCAGTAATGATGTAACACATAGTCAAGTATCACCATGGGCCTGTCTTTCCAACAAAGAGAGACAATAATACTGTAGTTATGCTCCTAATAATCAAACCAAACAAAATAATGCAACTTTCACTTGTCATTCTTGTAAGATAACATATTAAAAAAGGCATGCACACCTCCACAATCTATAACATATAAGAAGCACTTGACTTTTGGAATACAAAAAGCACTTGAGAAGACTTATCTAAAAAAATTACAACCAAAGTCCTCAAGAAGAAAATTCCCAACGCATCCACACCATTTGGGTAAGCCTTAACTTCTGGAATACCTAAACCAAATACAGTTGGAGATAAAAACATTGTGATGAGATTCATAAACAACTTTAAAACAAAATTAGAAACAAATAACGTGGTAAATGCCATTCCAAATCTGTAAGTAAAAAAAAAGGAAAAATTTATTGTTAAGTCAAGAAGACTTCACTTCTATTAATTTTGGTGACAATCAAATAATAATAATCTTAGAAATAAATAAATTGTTTTGATAAGTTTGTTAAGTGTGCAGAAAAATGTAATTATCATATAGTCATCACAAACGAAGCACAAAAATACAGACGAAGCAAAATACAGACGAAGAAAAACACAGACGAAGCAAAACACAAAAGAAGCAAAACACAGAAGAAGCAAAACATAGGAGAAGCAAAAACACATACGACATATCATCACTAAAGAAGCAAAACACAGAAGAAGCAAAAACACAGACGACACGTCATCACAGAAGAAGAAAAACACAGACGACACGTCATCATAGATGAAGCGACAAAAATCAAACGATACACAGTAGAAGATACACTAGAACGTCTGACAGTTAGTTAGTTGGAGTTAGATACAGAACTCAACTAAATAATGGTTTCTGGAAGAAACAAGAAGCAGTTGGAGATTTAGGCTATAAATACTAGCCCTAGTTGAAGACCAAAAAAAAAGAGAGACTTGTTGTTTTACTTAGAAAAATTCTGTATTCAAAGTACGAAACAAGAGAGCAAATACTACTGTAACGAAAAGCTCACAATATCTTTCTAGTGAGAGAAAGAAAAGGCTAAAGCC
>JAOTAW010000003.1:15939893-15949991 GCA_025629945.1 Erythroxylum savannarum
TCTAAGTGAAGTATTTATTAGTGTTTTATCTAAAATTTGTTTTGTAGTTTCATAATCCATTTTGTTAATAGAAACAGTTACTCAAAGAGCAGTTTCTCATTTATCAATTGCTTCCTCTATGTCTTGAATGCAATCAATATATAAATAGATCCCAAAAGGGTTTATAGATTTAGTTCTCATTTTATTTATAGGGGTAAATCCATCTTTATCTTTAGTTACTATATAAGTTCCTTTATATCCTTTATTAGGTCTACTAAAATTTTGTGAGGGATATTTAGGAGCATTTCAAGAAGTACTAGGAATATCACTTCTATTAGGATTTAAATGGGCTTTTTGTTTACAGGTATCAGGTTTAATATGAACTGAAGTCTCTAAGTTTAGTATTTCTATTTGTTTGTTTAATTCTTCAATCTTTGAATCAGATCCTAGTATAAAATTTTCCATTTATCTATGACTAGGAGGTATTTTCAAATGCAAAATTAAATCAAATATCTGTTTTTCCATTGGATTTCTACCAAATCCATTATCTATTTCTTTTTTATTCATCATTTTTACTAAATTATGTATAAAAGTAATTTGCTCTTGAAGATTAAAGATACTTAAAAGAATAGATTTTCCATAATATTCTATTTTTTGTATTTCAATTATATCAGTTCTATTTTTAATCCTTTAGATTTAATCTTAAAATATTTATCTTCCTCCATTTAAATGATCAAGTTTACAATGATTAATTAATTATAAATGAATTTCTTTTTGTAAATCTTTATTCTGATGATATTTTTTATCAGCTTCTTCTATCTCTATTATGATAGATTTTATTTCCCTTTTTTGGCAGTTAGAAAATAATAAATAATTATATCTATTTAAAAAAATGTTGTAATTCAATCTAAAATTCTTGTACATGATTATCAACTTTATGTACTTCAAAAAGTAGATGATTACAATAAGAACAGTTACTCATATTAATATCCTCTTTCTAGATTTATCCTATAATGTTCAAAAAAATCGAAGATTTAATATCTTGTATTCTTTAGGGAGATGCCAATTTTCATTCTCATAAATTATAATAGTTTGATTAAAATCTAGAAAAATATTTAAGGTAAGACCATTAGTAAGTCTAACATGAGAATATATCTTTTTAAATTCTTGTATATTACTCCAATTTATTCGTCTTCTCATATCTTTTATTTAATGATGAATATCTTCATAATAGGAAACCAAATCATTATGGCTCTGATACCATTTGGTCTCATTCCAACACATATCACATAATTTGATCCATATATGACAAAATTTTAGTCCAAGTAGAACAACATCACAGATAAAATACATGATTAATCTAATCTCGACATAAGATAAAAACTTTTATAAGATCTAAACTTTTCATGATATCGAAAATTAAAGTGATCCTAAACAAATCTTCTTCCTATTATAATATCAATAACTTCTTCAAACAATGCAGTAATTAACTTATTAATAGAATATATCGAATCTAGATCAAGTCCAGATAATCTATGTAAAAATATATCTAAGAAATATGAAGTCATGAAAAATATATAGAATAGCAGAACAAAATTATATTTTCAATTTAAAGGGTACACTGCACTTTCGTACCTATTTCCTTTACGTTTTGACCGAAACTTCACTAGGCATTTGTTAATTCTTTAAACAAACATTTCAGCCCCAATATCGAGAGGTAACTACCCTTGACACTCCTTCAGCAAAGTTACGCAACTTTGCTTTGTTTCCTATGTTAATGGGTATACTAAAGGATATAGGAAGAAAGGTAGAGTTACTTTAAATTGAAGAATTTAAATTGTGTCTGCCAAAGAAAGCCTTTTATTGCATAGTAGAAGAGAGAAGGTTATAAAGGAGATAGGTAAGTTATGGAGAGCATGCCTATTTACATACAAAAAGGGCTTATTTATACTAATGATTTACAAGTAAATTTTAAACCTGAAGTTTAAAATCTACATCTTGGTCCCATTTGGTATATGACTTTTAAGCCATATTATAGCTGATTGGAGGTTATTAGTTGTTTGAATATGTCAACAAACTAATAATTTTTTTTTGGGAAATCAGCTAATTGGGTTGGTGGCTTATTCAACCCAATCAGCTGACAATTACTCCTCTATAGGAGCGTTCTAATGTTTAGCTTATAAAAGTTATGGCTAAATGACAGTTGTGCCCTCACTTTACTCTCTACAATCAATTGCATCATAGTGTTAACCCAATCAGCTAAAAATTAAAAAGCTCCTCTATAAGAGCGTTTTAATGTTTAGCTTATAAAAGTTATGGCTAAATGACAATTGTGCCCTCACTTTATTCTCTACAATCAATTGCATCATAGTGTTAACCCAATTAGCTGAAAATTAAAACGCTCCTCTATAAGAGCATTTTAATGTTTAGCTTATAAAAGTTATGGCTAAATGATAGTTGTGCCCTCACTTTATATAGTGTTCAGATCTTCCTACCCTCACTTTACTCACTTTTCTCTAAACTTCTTAACATATTAGAAATTGAAATTCATTATCTAATCTTTGATCTCTCTTCTCAAAGATTATTATTATTATTATTATTGTTGTTGTTGTTGTTGTTGTTGTTGTTATTATATGTTATATGTTTTTTATTAGAGTTGTAAACTTAATTTTTGTAAAATTAAATATGTAAAATATAAATTCTTATGAGAATATTGTACGAAATACTAATATATAATATTTATATCCTTATATATTTTTTAAAGTCATGTCCTCATAAGTCATTTTACACATATAAAGCTAATACTAAACAATTGATTTTATCAAATATCTCTAATAAATAACTAATATTATCTACTGGTTAAATCAACTGATATAATCCGCAGATTATAAAAAAGAGTCCTTATCTCTTATTGTAGTCCATTATCATTTTAAGAGGAGATTCTCTCATTTTTATTGGCTGAGGAGATTGCTTTATCTTTTTCTTTATCTTTCATGGACAATAAAAATAAGATTGTTCCATGCGTAATAGTGATTTTAATTTTATTATAACTTTATCTTTATCATTTAAATGAATTAGAGACCTAGCATTACATGATTATTTACATGTGGAAAATAATCTATAAATCTTTTTATAATCAATAAAAAAAATTTGAGACTTAAAGAAAACAAATAAATGACAATAAATTAAGGTAATTCACATTTTGTTTTCAACATTAAAAAATGATTTATCTATATTTTTTTATATATTAAAATATTAATGCATATTTTTTTTATAAACGATGAAGATTGTCATAATAATATTGGTCATAATGATATTAATCATAATAAACTTGATAAAAATCTGGATTAAAATCAAGAATGAAGTAAAAAGAACTCAGAACAAAACATTAAACGCTATATAGAATCCAATTTCGAAAATAGAGAACGAAATAATTTGGTGGTTCATATAAGTTTTAAAGCAAAAGAGGTTCGTATAATCTTTTGTATACACTTAAGGTAGGAAACGAATTGAAGCTCTACCGGAATTTGTTTAAGGAAGCATCAAAGATAGTTACCTTATTCAAAGGTTGGAGTTGAAATGCTCACTAAAAAATTCAATGAAAACTCAGCAAAGTTATAGCCAAAGTACTAAAGATACAAATATGAAAGCGTAATGGACCCTTTAAGTTGGAAGTGCAAAATTGTTCTACATATAATTATATTATAAATTCCAACTTTGATTTCTTATGCTGTATTTTCCGATATGATTAGATAGGTTTCCTTACTTGTGTTGTATCCGTCTCTACCTCGAACTCTCTTATTTTTGTATCTTATTTCATTTAATCAATTTTTCTTTTTTTTTAAACAAAAACTTTTCATAAAAATTTACATATGGATTATTTTGAATTAGATTTAAATTCTATAGAATCAATAAATGAAATAACTACATCTCTTTTTGAAAAAGTTGTCAATATTATAACTACTAGTGATAACATAAGGGATGAAGATTTGTTTCGAATTTCTTGCGAAACTCAGATATGATAAATTCTTTTATTTTTTCTCGTAATTAAGTTTGTAAGATATCGTTGTTTAACATTTGATTTGTAATGTGTTGATTTGTGATATGCAGATGTGATAAATGGGTCAAAGAAGAGAAAATATCTTTCAAATACAAAAAAGAAAAAATTATCAAAAAATTCTTTGATGTATACGTGAGATGAACGTTGTGATTATTATTTTATTACATGAGATAAAAGATTGAAAAAGGAGATCAGTTCATCCGAAAAAGAAAGAATGGAAAGAACCATGAGGTAAGTTACTGCGTTGCCTTTCATAGCTACAAAAACTTGGGAAAAAACTTGGTCTTTCTAAAGGGAATTAACCGTCTTCTGCTTCTCCAGGATTTCCTTCCAAACGTACGGCTGTGGCAAGTCATTCTGTTGGCAATGTCACTGCTATGATATGCGAAGAATACGGATACAAGAAGGGTGATCCTGGAGGTGGGCAACGTAGAGACATGGACGGAGCCATGTTACAGGGGAGGGGGTCATGGCCCCCCTTTTAAATTTTTTTTTAAAATTATTTATATAATTAAAAATTTTAAAATTACAAATATATGTGACCTCTCTTTAAAAAAATTCCTATCTTCTCTTCTCTTCAATTCTGCATGCACAGCCCTCCTTCGCCATATTGAAAACGCCTCCACCCTCCAGGCTCCATCTAGGTGGTGACCTCCGACCCCCTCTTAGAGTTAAGTCTGACTCCGTCCCTGCGTAGAGATGACAATATTTTTTCCGGTCAATTTAAAAGTATACCCTCAACGGCCTTTAAGGAGGATTTATAAACTGTCAAGTAATCAAATTTCAATAGAAAAGTATACTGAAGCTGAAGCAATGGAGAAGCAGCAGGATGATGATTATTAATTACCCCACAATAGGAGATAGGATCCAACAGTAATACTGTTGAAAGAGGCAACGCAACCTGAGGCAACCCCAGCGAATTCAAGTCTGACAACAATTTCTTCGCCAGTTTTGCATCTGTAGAATTACGCATGCAAATGATTCTAAATTTATATACAACGCAACTAAAGGATGAAACTATGAACCACGGACAATAGCATCAAGCATAACTAAAACCATTGACATAACTACTGAATTCCCTAAATCAGACTCCTATGATCTCAGAAGATATAACCCAAGTGAGCCTCTTGAACAGTGTTTAGACCACTGGCATTATCTGCAGAAAAACCCAAAAGCTATAGCTTGTGGGAGAAGTACTTCAAACCTTACTTATTTCCATCATGTTTCTACGGATAGCGGCGTAACCTAGACTGATGAGTAACTCCCTTTTTTTGAGAATTGAACTCACGATGTGGCCGTAACCTGGAGCTCTGTCCCAAAAGCTATATAATTGAAAAATAATTGAAGATGCTGAAGACAATTTTACCAACTTGGCAGACAACCCACTACCCGACGTCCTCTGGACTCCAGGAAAGTCATTCTCGCAATTGGACTACGGTCATTCATTGTGGCACTAAAATGCACATCATTCAGTCCAGAAGTAACAGATAATACAGTAGCATGAGGTGTAAAAAGATAATCGTATAAATAAATTCAAAGATGAAAAGATAGCTGTTCAGACAGAAACATTCTAAAACAGTTATCATCACTGCCAACAACTTCAGACAAGAGTATTAGTGTTTTTTATTTTCTGCTGCGTTCTCCTCCTTCCCAAGTGCAACTACAACTTTCTTCAAGATGGCTTCAGTTCCCTGGTGAGAATTCTCCACAGCCTTTGATATTACCTGCCATTTTTCACCATGCTTTGGTTCTGCAGCAATGCATCTATTCAACACATCCTTCTGGTTGTCCTCAGAACCATGCTGAAGTTCAAATTTGTAATATAGTGCCCAGAAATCCCCAACATCTGGGGCAAGAGTAACTGCCCGGTTTAACCATGTCCTAGCTTTATCAACCTTTCTATCATGCCAAAACAACTTTGCCACAGCAGCAATGACATGAGGATCATGTTCACATTTCTTCAACGCATCCATACTCTTGCTTTTGCGCTGGGGCCGAGGAACCATCTCAATTGATGTTGCCCACAAGATACCACTGTTAGGGCAATCCTGTAAGGCTTTTGCCATCAAGATATCAGCTTCCTTCTTATTTCCATGCCTCGATTCAGCACGAACAGCAGCAAGCCAGAGTTCAGGGTTGTGAGGATTTTTCCTCCTTGCCATGGTGAGCACAGCACGTGCCTTGCTCAGGCCATTCATCTTCTCCTCAAGGTTAGCAAGAGAAAGCCAAAGGGGTGCACAAGTAGGGCAGTGCTTCAAACCCAACTCATAGACTTCATTAGCTTTCTCCATGTGTCCAAGTCGTTCTTCAAGCTGCCCAAGCATCAACCACAACTTGAAGAATGATGGGAAACGTTTCAAACCCTCATCAAGTAATCTTCTCTCCTCATCTGTATTTCCCAATTCTCTCTCTACCATTGCAGACTTCATCCAAACTCTTTCTGTACCACCTCTTTCTCTCGCTTTAGCAAGCAGCATTCTAGCCCTTTCAGGCTCATGGTTCTCAAATTCAAGTTTAAATGCTGCAAGCCAAATTTCCTCTGAGTTTGGTATTGCAGCATAAGCTTCTTGAAGTATGGCCCTAGCAGCAGGCACATCACCAGCAAGCCACTTCTCCTTGGCGCCCATAAGCCAAAGAACTTCAGCCTGTGGTGTGTAAGTAACTGCCTTGCGTAACAAGGCATCAAGGGATTCCCTTGTTCCGTGACTCTTCTCAAGCTGTGCAGCCTTGAGCCAAATACTTTTTTTAGTCAAAAAGAAAGTAAGTGCATGAGCATAAATGGCTCTAGCAGTCTCTATAGATCCCCTCTTCTTACATTCTTCAGCATCTGCCACCCATGTTCTCTTCCTGTCCTCTTCCTCAACCCCAATACCAATTGTGTTCTTAATGATGGCTTGACAGGATACAATAGAACCCGCCCTCTCAGCAGCCTCAGCTTCCTTCATCCATGTTTCCCTATCAATAACTAACCCCTCCCTCTGCAAAGCCCTAATACCTCTCTCAATAATTTTCCCCACCATGGACGTATTCCCATTTGCCTCCTCCAACTTGGCAGCAGTTATCCAGATTGCAGGCTCCTTGGTCAATTTTTCCCTTGCTCTGTTTAATACCTTCTTAGCATTATCATAAGTCTCTAGCCTTGCCAATGCCAACCACAACTCAACATGTAAAGGACAGCATTCCACAGCTCTATGAAGCAGCAGTCTTGCATCCTCCTCATTTGCCAACTCAACAACAGCCTTCCACAACCTTACTGAATCTGGAATATGCTCTAAACCTTTCCTCAGAACCCTACTTTTATTCACATCATCATGCTCCAATTTAGCAGCCTGCAACCACAACTTAACTGAATTTGGTATACTCTTTGCTCCTTTGGCTATAACTGCTTTAGCTTCTTCGGGGCTTGCCAATCTACATGCCTCCAACCAAACATCCTCACTCTTAGGACATTCCTCACACCCCTTCTGTATTAACTCCCTTGCTTCTTTAATCTTTCCAGCAACTTCTTCTAGCCTCGCAGCAGCAATCCAACCAGGTGGGTGTTTAGGGTTAGTTTGTGTGACACTCTTCAACAACAGCCTGGCCTTCTTAATATCTGAAATCTCAGCATCACTGGTGATCTTCATACTTTTCAAATCTGTCAAATAACCCTTTGGATCCACCACAGTCAAACCAGAAACTGAATCTGACAACCTATCTAACTTCAAGGACAACACAGTTCCTCTCCCTTCACCAACAGCAGTCAAGTCAGTAACGGGAGTCTGTGACCATGGCGTTTCAGTCCCACCGGCAGCCCGGCTCTTAGGATCCAAAGCTGTAACATGCTCCTGCTCCTGTCTTGCTTTTTCAAGAAGCGTGTCTGGTACAGGCACAAAGCTCTCAAAACGCTTCTTCTTGTTCCTCAGTGAGTAATCTCCAATATCAGGTATGCTCTCCCACTCGTGTGCCGATAGTGTATAAAGCTTCCTTTTCAGATCTGCAAATTGCTCAGTGATTTTGGGGTTTGAGGCCCGATATTTTTCAATCTCCTGCTTAAGTCTAGCCTCTCGCCGATCCTTCCTCCTCAAATCCATCCTCTTGTCGATTGCTTCCCATACAGCATCAGCTTCTTTGTCATCCTCATCATATTCAGCAGAAGCAAACAATCCCACATCATTTCCTTCAAACTCATCAAACTTCTGATTCTCATCATATCCCTTATCATCACCTTCGTCTTCATCTTCCTCTTCACCAGGTTTTCCTCTCCCGCGACCTACAGCACCAGTAGCAGCAGCCGTCCCACCAATGGTAGTAGCAGAGCGATCAGGGAGATCAGGAGCAGCACGGGCAGGACCAATATCAGAACGAGTGGTGAACCCGGTGGCACCACGACCAAGACCAGCAACATAATTAGCAGGAGGCTTGGAGTTGAGGAAATCAAGGCGGGGCTTTGATGGCACTGGAGGCTGGGTACCAACGCCGCCAAGGAACGGAACATGGATAGTAATAGTGGAGTGGGAAGACATTCCAAGGTGAGAGAGAAGGCGGTAATCACAATAAGTGGAGTTTAAAAAGATGTGACATGAAACTTGGAGGCGTTGGTTAGAGATGGGGATAAGGGTCAGGGATTGGATATGGTGCTTGAGAGTGTAGAGAGTGGTGGTGTTGGGATTGATGTCAAGGAAAAGGGTTTTGTCGTTTGGAGTTCTTACGAAAACCATTTTTCCGTTAGAAGGAACGTAAAGACAGGATCTTTATTCTATATAGGAAATGGCTGTGACCCGACCAGACCTGTAATTCACAAAGAAACTGAAGTATAAGGAATCTTAATGAGGGAGAGGGTTACCGCAGCTAATGTTTAACAAATTAGAGCTAGAATAAGGGCTGTTGGCTGGAATTAGATTTTCAGAAAAATGTCTAAAACAAAATTATACAATTCATCAAATCTGCAAATCAACGAAACATTACTATATCAGTACTCGAACCTGTGTGAATAAAACCCGGAAACTCAACTTCAACCACAGAGTAGCAATATCAACTAAACAACAAACTGAAGAAAGCCTTGCCAGTGGACAAGGTGCATCTCCCAGAAATGATAAAGAAGCATTCAGAACGACCCAAATTACCAAAAGACCTAGAAAGCAAGAAAAATTAACCTCAAATCAGCTTCAACAGAAAGCCAAGTGTTGAGATGGAGCTTCAAACATACCGAGTCGCAGCTTCGATGAGCAAAAGAGATTAGAAGAGATTAAACAGCGTCTGTCCTTGAAAGAATTGGATGCGTGCGTGTTTATGAGATAGACCGACTTTAAAACATATGGAAACTGACCTCATGACATCATATTAATATTATAATGCTCTAAAAAAAGTCCAGGCTGATCGGCATGATCTGCTGCTCCTAGCCCTGGCCCATTTTGAAGAACCCATTAAAATACATTCTAAAAATAAAAAAAATTCATAACAATTTCACGAAAACATAAATAAGATGTAATATTTTACAACAGTTTTTTCTCGCTAAAAAGCACAAGGGACTCATTTCTTTTTTTTTCCTTAGATCAGGGTATCCATGACGGAATCATCAGTATTCACAGCGGAAGCGATTCAGGATCAGAAATATGCATATAGGCAAACCAATCATAAGAATCGATATAAGACAAACCTGTTGAAGAAAATCTTTTCTGCAAATCTTTTTGTCCTTGCAGTCTTCTATCGTGTAACCTTAATTATTTCTCAAACCCTTGTTTCTGGGTGGGCAGAAAAATGTATCATGTGTTTTGAGAGAGAGTTTGAGAGAGTTTCTGTTTTCTCTCTAAGTTTTCCAAAATGGATCTCACTTCGATAGGAAGAAAGACACCTATATATATAGGACTCTCCTTTCCGCATAAGAAGTAACCACTAAGATTACACTGTTTATCAATCATGCGGTTTGCAATTCAAATCAACAGATTTTCTATTTAATTTAAAATAATCTGTTGCTTATTTAAATTACAAATAACACACGTGTGGTCCAAACAATTAAGGCACGACAGGGACCGCAGGAAAAAATTAATAAGACTAAAATTATAATAAGAATCTATACA
>JAOTAW010000003.1:15967010-15981001 GCA_025629945.1 Erythroxylum savannarum
AATTCGACAGGCAATAAATCAATACGCCATTTTCTCAAAGTTTTGAGACAGGTAATGTTTCCTTTTCATGGATTGGATACTTGCTTTTAGGAGAACTGAATGTTCCATTTATATACTTGCATAATAAATATTGTTTTTGATTGGTAGGTAGAGCATTAATTTTGCCCATATTGACCGGCTTGCCTAAAAGCATCATTTTGGGCTTAGAAGGGGATTTTTTTTAGGGCTTGTTTGTATTGAGGCTTTAAGATTAGGTTTTCAAACTCGGATAAAGCTTTTTCGGCCTCTTGTCTACTTGAACAGCTTTTATGTAAAATGGATGATTTTTCGGTGATATGTATTGCGACTTTGTGCCATTCGTCATAAAGTTCGGCCATAAGTCCATTAAAAATCACAGATTTTTTCTTCCTTAAAATCTTCTTTTCATTGAGAAAGTTATATATATATATATATAAATAGATCTATTCTTTTACTATTTATTAAAATATGCTTATCTCTGAAGTATTGGTAAAACGAATCTACCCTTTTATTCACCAAAATATTGGTAAAGTATGCCTATCTGTCAAATTTGTAAAACTATGCATCAATCTATAGTCCATAATGAAAATAAAATGCGTATTAGCAAAAAATTTATCCAAGTTTCAACTAATGTGTGTAAATTTTTTCAATTAATAAATGCACCTTTTGAAGAAATCTAACTCTATCAAACAAAAATTAATACACATTATGCAATCTATCAACTAGAAAAAGACAATGCTAAATATTTGCATATTGATCTTGTCCTATATAAGTTTGATTAGTTTTTGGTGTGTAGGAGCATATATAGTCTCAATTAGGTATCATATACTCTAAGTTAACATATATTCATTATTGACTTTTCTCACCGTGTCCACTTTTATCACCTTAAAGTCTATACTATGTGTAAAAGAACCAAATGTCAAATTCATGACGTTGTCATATACAATCAAACTTCTATGATAACTCGGTTAGTAGATGTCCTAGAAAATAGCTTATATTCATTGTTTTTCCATATTCTGTAAGTATATTGTAAAGAAAAATCAAAGGTTTTATGATGCTTTCACCATAATATGCTTTAGATATAATAGATCATAAGGTATAACCATGTCATTCTATTTAAATCTCCTTATAATGGAATATGTGATGACATGGTGCAAGTAACGAACAACAACATATATGATTTCCCTATTTATGGACCCGGTGGGAGAATAGATGGATTTATCCTACAATATATTCCTATTATATTTTAGTATTTACCTCAGGGAGATCATTTGATCATAGTTTATCCTTAGATGGAACAACTTTGGTTTAGTATAAGGATCAAAACCCATACTTCACTACAAACTCATTAAATGAAATCTTCTAGTTTTTGTTTCATAGCAAAAAGCTAACGGTACCTTTATCATTCAAGACTAAATTTTTATGGACTTAATTAATAAAACTTCTAAAGCTATTTTATTATAGCACAACTCTTCCATTCTAAAGAATTTAGTCCATCCTTTTGCTTAACCATCATAATGAAATATTTTGTATTTTAAGGAAAAATGGATGGGGAATATTTAAAGGAAAAACACTAAACATTTAATAGAAAAAGATGGGTATTTGAAAATACATGGGATACGAAAGCTAGAACACAAGAGATCACTAATATTAAGAACTAAGAGGGGCAAAGGTGGTTGAGTTTCTATCACACTAAAGAAAAAAGAAAATTCATTAAATATTTTGTATAAAAATATATGGAAAAAATAACTCATCAAAATATCATAAATGTATAAAAATGTGTATCACCTTTACTTTAATAAGTAAATACCACAATTAAATACAAATAATATCATGACTTCATCAAAACAAAAAACCTCTTTATAGTTGTTTTTAACTAATACAAAATAATAGTTATTATCCCAACTTTTTAAGTTATATTTAAAGTTATCAATTATTTTAACCATGAATTAACTTTCTTGACAGTTGTTTAACCAAGTCTCACCAATATCCCTAAGAGACATTTCTCATTTTTTGAAAATTAAGATATGATATCCTTAAGAGACATTTCATCGAACAATTCATAGGCAATCCGAATTCATCTCTAACTAACAACAAAACTATTGTAATTTTCCATTATTCACTAACATAAACATGTTAAAACAAATAATGAATCAACCATAGTTTAAAAACACAAAATACTCACAAAAAAATGAATCAACCGATGTTCATATAACCATTTAACAATAGAATTTCCCACAGAAAAAATAAACCCAAGAGCTACTAGATGGACGCCTAACCTCGACTTAACTGAAGACGATGGAAGATGGACGAGAGCAAGGCATGGACGACAGATGCTAGACAGTGGAAGAGACAAGACCGACGGTGACAAAAAAGAAAACAAGGAAAAAACAACGCAGGGGAGAGGGAAGGGGGTCTTTGAGTGGGTTTAAAATCAAACGAAAACGACCAAACGATATCGTTTTCTTTTCTTTAAAAGCATCGATGTCGAAGACCCAACGACGACGTTTAACTTTAATTTTTAAAGACGGAAAGTACATTCCATCAGTGCACCCTGGACGGTTATTTTGCCGCCAACCATTGCTGCCTATTTTTACAACAACCTTCTAGGATAATTCCCCTCCACCTTTACTGACAGATATTTTGTCTATGATAAAATACCATTTTTTTGACCATTTTACTGACGGATAATCAAATTCCATCACTAATTTACTACGGTAATTTTTCCGTCGGTAATGTTCCGTTCGTACGTTATATTTTTCTTGTAGTAGAAATAATTATTGTACTGATAATTAATTGTAATTTCAAAGTTGGAAGCAACAGAAACCAAAGTTTATTTTGTTAATAAACTCTTTTTATTGTTTTCTTTATTTTCTTTATCACAAATTTTTATATTATTACAATTCTCATTTTATTAATATTTTTTGGTGATAATTGACAAATTAAAATTTATCCACTATTACTTTCTTGTATTTCATTTGTTTTATTGACCATAACTCCAGCAAACATTGTTATTTCCTCTGCCAACAAAAGCACATCAGAAGGTGACTTAGACCTAATCATAGAGCCGACAATACTCACATAACATGGATTACATCCAACATTTGAAAAAAAAAATTATATTGTAAAGATTAGAAGTTGAAAAGAACTATCGAGTGGGCCGCTACAACCCTTGGGATGGTGACCCGAATCCTTCATATCTGCGAAGTCAATGAAACATCTTCCTCAACATGGTCTATAACTTGAGGAACACAGATTCTTCAATAGCCGAGACTTCCCCAATTTTCTTTAGAGCCTCCTTGTTTGGAGCTTCATCTACACCAATTGCCATTATTGCCTGTTCTCTCTTTCCAGTCCTTCCCACACTCATGAAGCGTACGTTCACATTTTGGTCACCAAGAATGTTTCCAACCTGGCCGATCATGCCTGGTTGATCAACCTGCCTACAGAGTATGAGGCTGCCTTCCAGACTCACGTCTACGCTAAACGAACCGACTCCCGTCAGGTGAGGAACACCGTACCTCACCCTCCCCTCGATGCTTATCTCTCCGTTGTCCGAAACAGCACCTGCAAACTTAGAATCCACGTGGGATATCTTTAACTGGATTGAGTGAATTGGCAATTGAGGATACGTGTCAACTACTACTCGTTCCTCGTTGATCCTGAGTCCTTTTTGCTTGGCTACGAAATCGGCATTGACAAGGTTGATGTATGAAGTTGATATAGGTTCAATAATCCCTTTGGTGATCATGGCCCTGAGTAGTCTTGTGTCCATGTCATCTGGGCCTCTTGCAGACTTGTAAGCTACCTTCACCGATCTGATTCCGTCCCCACCTGACACTAATTGTACTGCTATCCTTCCTAGCTTCTCAGCTAACAGAACATAAGGAGCTAGTTCTGACAAAACCTCGGGAGGCACCATTGGAGCATTCACAGCAGTTGCAGAAAGTTCTCCTTTCAATGCATCAATAACAGCTTCTGCTATTTCAATAGCTACACCTTCCTGAGAGAGATCATCTTCCAAGTTAATATGTCCCACAGCTCAAGACATACAAGAAACGTAATAGTGGTGGGATTAGGAAGGCACTCATATACCTGTGCTTCTTTAGTGCTGGCTCCAAGATGAGGTGTAACAATGACTTTCTCATTTTGCACCAATTTGCAATCTTTAGATGGAGGCTCCTCCGCGAATACATCAAGTGCCGCCTATAAAAAGAGAAAAAAGAAAATCATTCTTGTATAAGGTGCCAATTGAGGGCCTAAATTTGTAAAACCTTCTGAACTAAAGAGAGGCATTGCATAATATGAACTAGTAGCATGTAGCACAACCTGAGCAACTTTTCCGCTGTCAAGGGCTCTCAACAATGCATCTTCATCAATAACTCCACCTCTAGCTACATTAATGATGCGTACTCCTTTCTTCACCTTTTCAAAGGTGTCATCGTTGAACATGTTTTTAGTGTCAGGAGTGAGAGGCATATGAGTTGAGATGAAATCAGCAGTAGAGATGGCTTGATCAAAAGACACCAACTCTACACCTATGGCACGGGCTGCCAAATATAACAACAGTAATAGGAAAAAGGAATTGATGTTTTCCATATATATCATCTGTAGCTTTACAAGTTATATATAACACTATGTACAACGAAAAATGCCTAATCTATCGTAAATACAATCCTTATCTAATAATTCAAATCATTCTTATCCTTTAATTCAAATCATTCTTATCCTCTGTTATTCTCAACACGGGCTCTGTCAACTGACGCATAAGGATCATGAGCAATGACGTACATACCTAAACCCTTGGCTCGTCTTGCAACTTCATATCCAACTTTACCAAATCCCAGAACACCCAATGTCTTGCCAACCATAGATACCCCAACGTACTTGTTTCGTTGCCATTTCCCTGCAAAACTTTAATGGGATCACTTATTGAATTTCACCTCATGCTATCTAAAAATAGCAGAAATTGTTTTGGTTTTCAATGATACAATGTTGATCATTTTGGTTTGTGATCTATATGACACTGTTGTTTTCATATGTTCTCCTTTCCCTCACAGCTAGTGTTTGTTGGAACAGAAAAGATGGATTAATCTTCTAGTCCAAGATCATCAGCAGGTCGTCACAACTGGTCGTCATCGTATATGAATAATAATATTAAATACAATAAGCAAATTGCCTAGATAACAAATTGCTCAAAACTTAACATCACAATCAAATGATAAATTCGTTGAAATTTCGGGGTGTTTAACTTTAATGTTTGATAGGCTCATGACCTTCTTTGTCCAATAATTTAGCCAAATTTCCAAGAGTTGAAAAAGAAATTTCCTTCCCACTTACACAACATGTCATGCGTAATTGCTAATGGGGCCACTTTACTAAAATTCATTTGAATTCTTCACCAAAACTTAAAAGTCTATAAATAAAAAGTATTCAAATTTCCTTGGATTGCAACAATTATGTATATATAAATATATGTAGGGTAGGTAACGAATCAATATCTTGCTTAATTAGTGACAAAAAGCAAAGAAGAAAATTTAACAAAAATGTTCATTTGTGATAGTAAGTTTATATATTTAAATTATGGATAATTTTTGTAAAAATATAAAAAAGACAAATTAAAGAGCTTGTGTCCTATTTTGAAATCAAATTTAACATATGAAAAATGAAATTGATTTTTCTTCTTTTTATCTGTTGAAAGGTTACAACTTTCATTCACAAATCCTAGTCCTTGAATAACAGAAAAACAGTTTAATTTTTACTAGAATATATATATAAATATTAAATTTTAACAATATCGGGCTTGATTACTTCTTAAATTAAACATGTGTTAATATTAAGCTTCATCACTGTCTTTTTGGATAAAAAGGGTGAAATTAATTAAGAAAAATACCAGCTTTCATGGAGGCATCGGCCTGAGAGACGTTTCGAGCCATAGCTGCGAGCAAAGCGATGCCATGCTCAGCCGCCGCGATTGTGTTGGCAGTTGGGGCATTAACCACCAAGCAACCGAACTCCGTAGCAGCTTGCAGGTCCACATTGTCAATCCCAACACCTGCTCTCCCACCACCTTCAAGCGTCCTTTTCCGGCCTCGAACACCTCTCTCGTCACCTTAGTCCCACTCCTCACGATCAACGCGTCGCAAGACGCGATCTTTTTTCGAAGATCCTCCGACGAAATGTCATACGAACAGTCCACGTCGCCAAACTTTCGTAAAAGGTCGATACCCGCGCTTCCAAGCTTCTCGGAGACCAATATGGTCGGCTTTGATTCTTCAGGTGATGAGGCTGTTGAAAGTGATGTCTCGCTTGATAATTCTTCGGTCTTTATTGCGCTGTTGATGAATAGACAACGGTGAGTTGTACAACGAGAATGGGAGAGTTTTATGCTTGATTTGCTGGAAAAGGGAGTGTTATGGAGGAAGAAGAAGCGGCAAGTGGGTGCTGGTGGTTTAAAAGAGCGGGAAGCGGTGGTGGAAGGTGGTGTTAAGATGGTTTTGGTGGTGGAAGCCATAGCGAGGTGGTGTTTTTTTTTCAAAAAATAAGCCTTTGTTTGGACCCTTATTTGCACAAGGGAAAGGAAAGGAAATATTGAAGGGAAAGGAAAGGAAAAGAATAGAAGAGAAATAGAATTTCCTTTCCCCTGTTTGTTTTTCTAATTTATCAAAGGAGGGAATTGAAACTTATATTGGACAAAAGAATTTTTTAAGACCTTTATGCCCTTAATTATATAACTTGTTTATCATTTCTTGCATAAAGAGTAAGATGTTGTGCCAAAGTGGTTTGGTGACCTTGAGCGACTTCATTTTAGCCTTTAAGCTTTAATGTATTCATTGTTAATACAGGTAAGGAGGGAAAAGATTAGTGAGAGGATGAAGTTTCTACAAGACCTTGTCCTAGGTTGTAGCAAGGTCGGTTGTTGGTATTTATGCCCGCCCAATGAAGAACATCTCACTTGAATTACAGTATTGAATTACTTTGATTGATTCTTTTGTAAAATAATCAACTATATTTGCAGGTTACAGGCAAGGCAGTGATGCTAGATGAAATCATCAACTACGTGCAATCACTGCAGAGGCAAGTTGAGGTACTAGTGACAAGAATCTACTTCATTCATCCTTTAAACGGTGGCATGAATATCGCAAAATACTCTCCACCCATGCCATAGGCAGCTCAATTTCATCACAGAGGCATTGTCTGCAGGCAGAAAAACACTATTCTACCGTATGCTATAACTCATAAATTGCTTGAAATGGGTGGGCTGGAAACTATTTATTTCTTTATCTTTTTAATGAGTTGCTTTAAATATGCAAAGAAAACTTGGTAAACTGCAGAAAGCTTTAGAGTACTTTGCTGAGATCTCATCTTAAATATATATTTTTTCAGTTTCTATCCATGAAACTTGCAACGGTGAGTCCAAGGCTTGATTTTAACGTAGAAGGACTCCTGGCAAAAGATGTAAGTGAATGAGATCTTTTGACAATCTTTTGCTGCCCAGTAAACCAAGAGTTAGCATGTCCATATGTAAAACATGGTTTACTTGTAACTTCTGTTTTCTGCATATTGTCTGGTTCATAATCTTCATAATTATGGTTTACCTATATGCTCAGATCTTTCAGTCTCGGGCTGTTTCTTCCTCTGCTCTTCCGTTTTCGCCAGAGTTGCCTATGATTTATCCCCAGTTGCATCCTACTCAATCAGGACTTGTTCCAGCTACCATTCCAGGGATGGAGAGCCAGTCCGACATACTCAGCAGAACTGTTAATCCCCAGGTGAAACCCATGACTGGAGGAATTAAAGAGCCTTCTCAGGTACTTGATTGATTAGCCTGTTACCTCTTACTGTGTTGTTGTGAAACAGCATGGTGATAAGAATCTCCGTTTCTTTATTTGGAATTTGGCATTATTCATGCAAGTAATATCATTTATGTCATACTTTTGACAACAGGTACTTAAATGTGTGGGAGGAAGACCTCCATAACGTTGTTCAGGTGAACTATGGAATCAATGCTCCTCAAGTTAGTCAAGTCATGAACGGTATAGCTCGTGTTTGCCACTCTTAAATATATAAACTTTTCTTAGACTAGAAGCGAAAGTGTCTCAATTCTAAATCCAAAGTTGTTTCTTTTCTGTTTCCAGGATCGCTTCCCTCAGGCCAAATGAAAATTGAACTGTAATTGTTCCCCTTGTTGTTATGCGACCAAAACGGCTTTACTTCTTATATTTCACAGCTAATCTTAAAGATAAAAGCATACGAGATTCTTTTCAGTTGCAATTCAACCTAGTTCTTGAGTTGGGGAGTAACTCTTCCTAGGGAGCAGTTACTGGTCACTTGTGGAAGGCAAGGTTTTTTGACAATGTAGGTTGATTGCACTTTGTCAAGATTAATACCGCTCCAACCTTATTGATTTGGGAGTGGAAATCCTGGTAACAGTACAGATTGATCAGGAGTTGTTCAGGTTGTGAAGCTGAAAATGTATAGATTGGTTTCTCCATGATTCTCACGGACTAATAGCGAAGCCCTTGAATGATAAGATGGGCTCTGTAATTTACATAACTAGGCAAATTATATTTATTGCTTTGTTCTTATATTGTCATCTTCCAAAATCTCCGCCGCAGAGCGTTGAATCAACTGATAAAAGTTACTTTTTTGTGACAAAAAAATTACAGGTTCAAACGATAAAAACAAGCTTTTTGTAAAAAATATAGGGGAGAGACTGTACATAGACCCCCTAAACTTTCGTGAGTGTGTCGACTTTTCAAAATCCCATTTTCATGTTTGTTGCCAAGTTACGTCTACATTTTCTCAGCAAGATATCATTAATGGAGTATCGCTAATTGAAAATTTATTACCAGGAGATTGATGTTAACACCTTTATAAGCATGAATGGCAATAGTGGAAGTAAACACGATCTTACGAATTGATCTCACTAGTTTGTGAATGTAAAGACTTTTGAGTTGCTATAAGAACGTAAAAATCATCTGCAGTTTCTACTTTCTTATTTGTTAAACATATGCTGGGTTGGTAAAAGAAAAATTAACGAGAAGTTCTTTTGCAATTGAGTTACATGGAAAAACATTTTTAAGAGAGAGGCATTGACGGAGCTTTATTTTCATTACTATCACAATTATGTGAATATGATAAAAACAAATAAAATATATTATTTCAATCGGTTAAAAAGAAGTGTTTAGAAAATATTTTGAAAGAAACTATCGTGGCTAGTATCACAAAGGTCTACTTTGGACTCGAACTTTTACCACCAATCGCACCTTACCTTAGTGCAGCAATCCCTCTTAGGTCCACTTAAGCAAGATTCAGCTTTCTCACATGAATGTCGTTGAACAATTCCATTAGCTCTCGAACACCTCACGCACACACAAGTGTTTCAAGTGTTTCCCTCACACACAAAATAACACAAGTATATAACAGAGTAAAGAAAGCAACAAGATATATAAATATAATATAACCGAAGCTACTCTTTCATTAACTCTCAATAAAATGTTAACAAAAGATACAAGTAACTCTTTCACGAAGCACTCTAAAAAAACTCCCTACTTGAAGCCCTTACAAGGAACTCCCTACTTGAAGCCCTTACAATGAAAACTCCCCCAAAAGCTCTAAACTCTCAAAGCTCTCTCCTCTGTGTGATTTCTCTTAATGAATGACTCACTGATCGAATTCTCTAAATAACTCTCAACTCTTGTGAGCTATTTATAGGCTCCTCCAGATTACTAAGTTAGAGTCCTAATAGAACTCTGCTAGCTAAGATTACAATCTTATCCTATCTAATAGGATTAAGTTATATCACATTAACAAGATAAAAGATTACCCTATCTAGGAATGATTATCTTTATCTACAAAGATCTCCTCTATCTTCAAATGATCCTTTCACATGATCTTTATCTCTTAAAGCTGATGTTCATCTTGTGTGATCTTATCTACCATGTTATCATATGCCACATCATCCACAGTTCGCACATAAGTCTATCAATGCACATCCATGGATAAGTCTATTTTCCATGATCAAGCTCACTCATGTTACAGTCTCGTTGCTTCATGACTAAGTACAAGTCACAATCCGAGTTCGTATAAAACCTCGCATATTTCACATACCTTCGACCTGCTTTGCCGAAGTCAAGTGCTTATGCGCCTCGTCGTGCTCGCATGCCTTCACGCATTTTCGCGGGATCTCACACACCTTTGAGCATTCTCGCGCACCCTCGAATCTCACATGACTTAATTCGCCAACTCTGCACGACCTCACATCTGATTCTTACGTCTCGTCGAAGATTTCCGCCAATGCGTATCTACGCGTATCGAATCTCACATACTCTCGATATCTTCGCCGATACTTCCCGCATCCCTTGCCTACTTCGCAAGTTCCTCGAATTTTGCTCACCAACTTGCAAGACTTTGTCTTGTTCCCTCGTCAACACGCCTTCCTCGTGCCGACCTGCGTGCCAAGCATTGGCCAAAGGTCGCCAACACTCGTACGATCCCGCAATCTGGACTTAAGAGTCTAACAACTAGCTTCTATTTTTTTTAATCAAAAATAGAATAGTTAAAAATAAAATATTTTATATAAAAGTTGAAAACTAGGGAAAATTGCAGCTTCTGTTTAACGGGGTTTAACCGTTTAACAATTACTAAATATCTTGAATTAATAGTATTTCATATTATTCATTTTTAAGTTAGAAACTGGGGAAAATTGAAACGTCTGTCTAATGGGGTTGAACAATTAATCAAATATTATGAATCAGTCTGTTAAAGTATTCCATACCATTCATTTTCTCTAATTTGAAAAGAAAGACATGAACTTCAATGAAAAGCAAACTATGAACCACTGGTTTGATTCTATTTGACATATCATATGATCTGATAAATCACAAATAAATCTCATGATCTCTTGATTGTCATTCATAATCTCCTGACTGCTCTTGTTCTTCTTGTTGGTTCTGCACCAGTTTAAAGATATGAATGTTATATAGCAAAATTCATAGTCTGAGTAGAGAAGCTAAGAATAATTACCTGAATTTGGCTACAGATTGAAATTATTTCAGCTAAAGGTGCCCAATCACCAAAGTTTCTCTCAATGAATTGATAGGCAATGCCACTCTTGCCGCTGCCAACAATAAAAAGTCCACCCTTATTTCACCTTCTCCTCTGAAGTTTTGCTCTAATCCCAGCGCTTTAGCACGCTTGTAATTTGCAATAGCTCGGGGATTGAATACAAATCCTGATAAGAACTTATCCTTCAGCAGTTGTCCACCACCAAGAGCTTTAAAGAATTCCATATTCCTGTCAAACAGTACAGCACCACCCCAGTATCGAGGCCAGAAGTCTTGTACCTGTATGGAAACAATTTAAGCATCAAGAAAAGGAGTTGGGAATTTATTGCATTTCAGGTGGCTGAAACTTCACTTTGGTACCTTACCTCGGATTCAATATTTTCATGGAGAACTGCATATAATCGAACTCCCAATCCATCAAATATTGGTTTTTTTGCATAAAGCTGGTGAGCTTCAGCTCTGCACATGATGCACCTGTCGTGACATTGAGAAATCAACTAGGGGTAAAGTTTGTCCGTGTACTCTTAAAACTACCATACATACAGTCTAAGTCTTTTATCTTTTATAATTATAATGGTTGGATGATATCGTTCCAAAGCATAAAATTTACAATCAAAACCAGAAGAAGAAAAACGCTTGCCCAGGTCGTCGGATGCACAGAAGCACAGCTGGTTTATCCCTCCAGAGTTGAGAAGCCTTCATTGGAGGTGTTCTGGTTTTGACCAAAGGCTGCATCCCTATCTTATATTCAGGTGTCATTTTCTGTATTGATATATTTCCAATACAAGAATAAGGTGAAACCATGTCAACAACTGGAGGAGGTGTTAAACACCCACAAAGTCGAGGCTCAGGAGGCCCTGCTGAAACTATCCCTTCAAATATATGTCCATCTTTGACCTTTAAATCAGCAACTGATTGCTCCACTGATTTGTCGTCATAATAGACTCCTGCATTAGATCTCAATTGCATCTTCATTGATCGGGCTGAACCAGAGCTCTTGAAAAGGGTATCGTTGTCAGATGTTTTGCGGGTCATCGTCCTTCTTGGTAATGAATATGAAGTGGGCAAATGCTCTGTACGTAAACCAGTTCTGTTCGTGAAACGAACGAGGTGACCTCTCTTCAGACCAAACTGTGTAGTAATTTCTTTAGTGCTTAAACTAAGAATCTCAGGCAAGCATTTTCCAGAGGCCTCCAGCACATCTCCATATTGCATTAGCCCGCGGTCATGCAGGTATGTTCTGATTTCCAACGCATCCTAAATTGAGAAAAAAGAAGCTCAGAGATTGACAGAGTACGATGGGAAACATCAAATTTTCAATGAGAACTAACCTTTTGCCTCTGCGTCATGTTCAGTACATCCATATCCTCGGAGTTTATAAGCTTCAAGGTTGGCACATCATCCCAGCCTTCCTCTAACAATTTTGGAAGCAGCTCATTCAAAGCTCCGTTTCCTACGAAGTCTTCCATCGAGTAAGAAGCCATGTTCTTTTGCAACTCTGGATAAAACACTCTTGTTGCTGAAAGATTCTTAGATTTACTGGTGTCCTCGTTAGGCCTACTAATTGCGACTAGATGTTCGTCGAGGCTTGACAACAGTAGAGGACCTAACCTCTGTTTCCTATCTGAGGTTGTTATCGAGACACTTGAAAATGATATCCCAGACTGTGATTTTTGTCACAATCTGTTTGCACTTGGACAAGTATGTTTGTATTAATCTTAAAGGGTACATATATTTGATTCTTTATTTACAATTTGTAATGAGCTGGTAAAAGCTATCATCGTCAGACAAGTCAATGTCAATCGCTAGTAGCAGAACATGAAAGTTGCATTGATACTGCCGGCTCAAATAAAATTTTACGAAGCGATAACTAAAGCATTTCTTGATGGTCAGCGATGTGTAGGAAACCTCCGAAAGCCTAAAATATCTAATGTTAACTTTCTCCGCCTGTAGTTAGACTGACACTAAACTACAATATTAATTACTCAGTACCTTATAGAAACAAATTGGTGAAGAGTGTGGCTGTTGAGTCTGCCGGCTATAACTAAAAGGTAAGGTCACATTCTTTCTGCCGTTTCGTCCCATTCAGATTTGTAAACTTTACTACTTATTATCTAATAATTCAGAATTTTTGATTACCGCATTTGTCTTTGGTTCCTTGGCTTGTAAGTTGTAACTAGCTACAGGTTTCAGCTTTGTTTGATGTCGGCTTCAAGTTATGTTATGGGATTGTGAGAATAAAGCAAAGGCATATCGGCAATTGGCAGTTTTTCAACAAATGCCAGAGTTGGGAGATGAGGTTTGTCTTGAATCATCGTTACTTCTTGGGCAGCAGAAACTGGACCTTTCTCTTATTCCATAAACCCAATATTATTTATTTATTTATTTGTTTGTTTATTTATTATTATTATTATTACTACTTTTGAACTTGAGTATTATATTCTTGTTATATAAAAATTTTCTTTTGCACTTTTACACCTTTAGCTACGATTTTTACACCTCCTGCTAAAGTGCAAGCACCTGCAAAAGCAACTGTGGTGATGAGTGAGGCCATGGTGGAGCACGATTGAGCTGTTTCCTTCATCCATTTCTCGCCCTCTTCAACTAATGCATTGTGCTCTTCAGTAAACAAATGTTTTGGAGTTTGATTGTTCCAGTTTGACATTGTTTTATACAATAGTTGAACAACATCTTCCACTTTCTGCAACAGAGAATAAATCATTTGCATAAAGAATGGAATAGAAATATGATATCGATTTTGAAATTTGACCTTGTAACATTGGAGTTCCCTTTGCAATTGAAGAACGGCTTCAAAACTTGATGTTGGTGGCCCCAACTTGGCAGCTAGATGCAGAAGGTTGTTTCTATTGTTGTTATAGCTGATAAGAGTATATTCTTTCATAT
>JAOTAW010000003.1:16053550-16067038 GCA_025629945.1 Erythroxylum savannarum
CCTTAAAACATAATTTCATCTATACCATAATACTTATACAAAATACTCATTCAATTTCATTTCATATCTCTAAATTGTCACTTAAAGATCAGGATCCAACATTATGCCTTTCCCATTTTGAACATACTGTTTGATATGAGGGTGCATGGAGGACCCTGTATGTAAAATCTGTTGAAAAGTGTAAATTTGCGAAGAAGTATGAGAAATAGACCACATGCTTTTTTGCTTGATATTAAACATGTTAACCCATCTTACCCATAGGCTTTCTTTATCTTAGCATATCCTCCAATGTCTCCTTGCCAGCAAAATCTTGTTCATTCTGCTAACTGAATTGATTCTCAATCCTCCATACTGCTTAAAAAGACATATAACACTCCATTTAACTTTGAACATTCTTCCCTTACTAAAAGTTTGTCCATGCCAGAAAGTTATTATGACCTTGGGGGAAGAATAAGAATTTCTTTTATACTGTTAATGGTATTATATACTAATTCATTTTAATTTTCACAAAGGATTTATTTTGGTGACTTTATTTAGTTATTCTAAAATTGAAGAGCATTAAACCATAATTAAGTTGTTTGAAGGACATCTTCATTTATTGAGTGACTGCTAAAGAGTCTTATTTGTAATTTTCCTTACAACATATGAATCAATATATAATTAAATAATTTAGTAGTACACGAGAATTTTGTTTATCTTCGTAATTAAATAATTAAAAAAGATATATTTAGTTTACAAAGGAATTGTTCTAGCATACTAAAAATATTTACATTACGAATTAAGGTGTGCTTATTTAGTAGGTATGAAAAAAAAAGGATAATGGGTATGGAATGAAAGATTGAGTTTGGTAAAGGACTATAATTATAGAGTTATTATTTTGATTACTCATTTTTAGGTAATACCCCGTTTCTCTCCTAATCTAGAGGAATTGGTATTATTAATTAATTAATTAATTAATTAATTACATTCATCTCCTAATCTAGAGGAATTGATATTATTATTAATAATTAATTAATTACATTCATCTCCTAATCTAGAGGAACGGGTATAATTATTCCATAGGAATGCGTATTATTCTTATTATTATTATTAATTAATTAATTACATTATAATTAATTAAAATTTAATTAATTAATTAATTACATTATAATTAATATGTAATTAATTAATTAATTACATTATAATTAATTAAAATATAATTATTCATTAGTTAAAATATTATAATTAATTAATTAATTACATTAATTAACTACAATATAATTACATTAATTAATTAAAATATAATTAATTAAAACATTTCAATTAATTAATATAATTAATTAACTACAATATAATCAATTAAAATATAATTAATTCATTAATTAAAATATTGTAATTAATTAATTAATTAAAATATAATTAATTACAATATAATTAATTAATTAATTTACTATAATATAATTAATTTATTAGTTAGAATATAATTAATTAAAATTAATTACAATATTTTTATTAATCAATATATTGTAATTGATTAATTACAATTACAATATAATCAATTAATTAATTAAATATAATGAGTTCCAATATAATTAATTAAATTAATTAAAATATAATTAATTAGTTACAATATAATTAATTAAATTAAATTACAATATTTTAATTAATCAAAATATAATTAATTAATTAATAAGTTTTTATTTTTCAATATTTTTTACAAACTAATCACTATCAATAGTAATGATGATTATTTATTTCTCTTAATCAACTATCATAATTATAATAAAAATATTTATTTCTATTTTTTACTATATTTATTTTCATTTCTATTATCATTCTTTTATACGAATCAACCGTTCGCTCTCCACTTATGCTAATGCTAACATCGGATGCTAGAGCATAGCAGTGGGTAGGCCCAAGTGTTTGATGGCCCAGCAGGAAGATAAAATAGGGCACGTGAACAACGTGAGGCGTCTCACCTGGCACACTTCCGAACTGCTCCCTACCATGCCATCAGTAGCCTCTCACGGGAATTCCCCTTCCCCTCCCTCCTGCCAAACCTTTTCATGCTTGATTTACTCTTCTAATACATGTATGTACACGTTTCATATTTTTAAAAATATTTAGCTACATTAAGTATGTACAGATTTTATTTGAAATAATACTAATACCTAACAAAAATAAAATAAAATAAAATGTAAATTTTGGACAGAGGTGCTTCTAAGAAAATATATATATATATATATTAGATAGATGGTTGAGCTCACAGAACACAACATGAGCTAAGCCGCATGCTATCCAAATTTTCTACTTCAGTTCGATGTCATTTCCTTCTGGGAATAACAATTTACAACTTCAGGACTCCCAACTTCTTCTGCTCAATTCTTCTACCAAATTTTTTATTTTTATTTTATTATCCTTTCAATCTCTTTATAAACTTTCTCTTCATTCTTCAATTGTCGCTGTAGACAAGTCGAAAATTGTTTTCTTGTCTAAATCTGAATTCTGGGGGCATGGTTCTGGAATAAACTAGACATCTGATAATGAGAGGAAAAGCAAATCAGGATCAGGAAGATGATGAGTACGAGGACGAGGATTTTGCTTCAAGAAAGGACGGACCATCTTCAAATATCACAACAACATCGGCCAACAACAACACTAACATTAACAACAATAAAGGTTCTTTTTTTTATTTTTTGTGAAGTATTAGATCCACCTCTAGTTTAATTGCTGTTTCTTGGGGTTCACCATAAATTAAGGGTCGACATATATCGCAAGTTCTGTTTTTCTTTTTTTATCTTTTATCTGTTTCCCAATTGTAAAGTTTGTAGTTTTGATGTTTGCGGGGCTTTAGCATGGTGTGTTCTCAAATGGGCTTTCAGTTTCAAGTGTCTTGAGCGTTCTCTGATGTAGAATTTGGGTGTGGTAGCAGATGTGAAGAATAGTGATAAAGCTAATGCCATAAGATCGAAGCATTCAGTCACTGAGCAGCGAAGGAGGAGCAAGATCAATGAAAGGTTTGTTACTTTGTTTGATTTGATAATTGTGAAATTATACCGACGGTACTTGGTTGTTTTTGCACATGCAAATGCTATGTTTTGATTTTCTCTCAAAATACTTTGATTTCTTCCTTCTACTTTTTTTTTTCTAGAGTTGTTCAAATTTTGTTATCCTTATGCTTTCAATAAATGGGGAGAAATAGTAGAAAAGCTGCTTGTCAGTTTGTTAACTTTTGAATATTTTGTTGTATCTTTGTTTGCGAAAATCATCTGCTAATTGAGTGTATCATCGCAGTCTACATGTTAAATGTAACTTGTCAGCAAAAGGGAAACAACTTTCAACATGATACTTATTGGACATACCAAAATCGTACACGTTAAGGACTCTACATAGATTTTCAATTTTGAACTCTCTTTTACTCGCATTGTGATATTTCATGTGTCAAATATGGTAATTCTTTACTTGTCAGTGTGGTGAATATGTTGATGAGATAATCCATTTTAAGATTGGTCTATCAACTGTCTGATATGGATGTGAGACTCTGTCTGTGTTTGCGTGTATGATCATTAATGATCAAACTGAAGGGCTCTTGTAGATTTTCATTCATTCTTATAGGTTAAGAATATCAAGGGCCTTCACCATATAAACAGTCCAAATTTATAAGCATTAGATTTTTCCTTTCACGGAAGTCAATAATTGGCATAAAGAAATGTTTAGAATACAGTATTTGTTTTACGATTAACAAAACTGATCTAGTCTGATGGTATGTCATCTGTTTTCTCAGATTCCAGATATTGAGAGAACTTATACCTCATGGTGATCAAAAGAGAGACACAGCATCATTTTTGTTAGAGGTAAAACATTAATGCAGTGTTCAACCACTGCAAAAATGCATATTCCATTGGATTCAAACTAGTTGACTGAGCATTGGCTTTTGTCTGTAGGTGATTGAATATGTCCAATATCTACAGGAAAAGGTGCAAAAATATGAGGGTACATACCAGGGATGGGGTTCTGAACCTGCAAAGTTGATGCCTTGGGTATAGTTCTTATAGTTGGTTTGATTGGTTTGCTTATGAATTTCTTTCCTTTTGTATGGTTAATGGCTATTTGCGGATGTTTAAAAGCCCTTTTTGCTAGAGGATGAGACTGATGGATACCTTCACCACTTTAATTTGGTTGTGATTCTTGAATTAGTAAATAACTGTGGTATGGCTTTCTGAATGGACCACATACACTTGCAAGTTGCTCAAATCTTCATAGTCATAGAAGTTTTTATGAACATCTATAATCAATGTAAAATTTAGAAAAAAAATTTGTACTGTAGACCAGGATTTTTACCTGTAAATTGCGGCATTTATGTTCTTAAGCTCTTATCAAAGTGAATTGCTGTAAGTTGGAATAATGAACGTTAAAGTTTCTGAAAGGAAATGAAGACAAACATAATGTCACAACTAGTGGTGTTCTCTTCTTCTCTTGCTACCTTGTGATTTGAGTTATCAAAGTAGATTATTAATGATAAAAGTTTGGGCTTATTGAGTGTAATTGGAGTACTTTTTGTTTGTCCTTTCTCTTCTCAGATATATCTGGTGATTATTGTATGTTTTATTTTCTTTTTAGTGCATATGGGTGGTTGATGGGTTTTGTAAGTAATGTTTCTGGTCATTTGGAGCAGCTATGTCGATGGGTTTGGTTCTTCTTCCCTCTAATTTGAGTTATCACTGTTATAGTTCTTTGTCTATTAAAAGTCTCTTATTTATATTTCTTGTAACAGAGAAACAGTCATTGGCGTGTCCAAAGTTTTGTTGGTCATCCACAAGCCATGAAAACTGGCTCTGGTCCAGGATCTGCATCTGCATTTCCTGGAAGATTTGATGAGAGTAACATTCCTTTATCTCCGAACATGCTTACAAACATGCAAAATCCATTAGAATCTGATCCTAGCAAGGAAGCCACATGCAAAGAAATGGAACGGCAACCTGAGTTTGCAAACAAGGGTATGCCTGTTACCATGCCTGTTCAGACTGAAGTTCCTGCTTCTATTCAAAGTGTTGATATTGCTCCACATCAACTTCATCATCCAGTCTCTGATGCACAGTCAGATGAGTGTCCCATGAACAATGATCCACTGAACCAACAGGAGGTGCTGACAATTGAAGGTGGGACAATAAGCATCTCCAGTGTATACTCTGAAGGGTATGTGAGATTTTCTTTTGAGATTTGCAAACTCTGAAAGCATTATGCAGATAGAGATGGAGCACTTGGCTTCTGTTTAGTTTTCTTCTCAATTTCCATGCAACACCTTCTGCCTCCATGTTTCTTGCTTAGTTGTGAGCAAATCTTTCCTTGTGGAAGTTTTCCCAAAGGTTCTGTTGTAGCTTCATATGTGTGGTTGCTACTGTATGAAGGTGTGGCTTAGCTTCATACTTTTTACTCTCATGTCACATGCATTCTGTAATAAGGGTCTTTGCACATCTCCAGTTTCTGGAAGAAATGATGCTTAAATGTTTTGAAGAGAAGTTGTTTGGGGCATTCTTTTGTAATGGTGAAGTTTTCTGAGCAGTGCTCTTTGTTTTATTGTATCGAGGAGCTGTGGTTACTGCTGACTGGTTTTTAGTGAATAGTGCGTTTTTCCTATTCGGTGTAGGATTAGTTTGGAAGTGTCAATCTATATGGAAGCCGATATGCGTCTTTAAATTCTTTAAGCTAGCCAGAAATCAAGCTATTGCCTTGTTTAATTCCTCATATTCTCCAAGTTTTTCCTGTAATTTGGAGTTAAGCTATAAGTTAAAAACAACTCTGATGTTTTGTATAAGCCAGGTTATTGAACAATCTGACACAAGCACTTCAGAGCGCTGGTGTAGATTTGTCGCAATCCAAAATCTCAGTGCAGATTGATCTAGGAAAGCGGGCAAATAGAGGGCTGAGCTTTGGAACTTCTACTGCTAGGGTATGTTCACCAAAATGTTTATATTGCTGGAGAAACTTTTGTAAAGTTCAACAACACCATGACAACTTCTGAATCTTCTATTGCCTTTAGGATCTTCAAAATCTAACCCCAGGCAATCAAGCAGCACATCTCAGGAACTTGAGCAGTGGAGAGGACTTGGATCAAGCACAGAAGCGGCTGAAGACACAAGATTAGGATGGCTTCTATCTAGTATTCACTTTTTTCTTGTCTAATTTCTTCTTTTCTTTACTCACCTTCAAAATCCATATCCTCGTTGGTGTATTGTATATGCTGTTCCTGAGTTTCCTGTATTCCCTTGTGATCCATTTGATGCAATGTTTAATTGGTTTATAGATTTTCTGTGGAGTTTATCATTAGATATCTAGTGAGGATATGGAATCTTGGGGATTGTGGTTGTATCATAGGTATGCTATAGTATATACAAGAATGAAGCCTTGTGATTACCATTTCTCGCACTGAATTCATTGTTTAATGCATGTCATGGTTGAGATCGTTACTCGTAATGCAAAAAGGGAAGTTAAGCGTTTCTGACGTGAATTACAGATGCCCCAATTTCAGACAATAAAATGGACTTGTTAATCAAGTCGTATTTTGGTTTGTACAACTGCCAATTGTCTGCTAAAATTTGGTACAGAAACCTTAAAATGGTGGGAATCGGCAACTAATGATACAAGAACTGGTTGTCACAGACTCCTACTATGCGAGCTGGTAAAAGATGACTGCCTTTCATGGTCTTACGAATGAAGAAAAATAACCAAGACGTATGATTTACCTTAGATGAACCTCAACAGTCTTAGCAATGTTTCCTTCACAGGCAGGAATAAAAGCATCACTTTCTAACCAAAAAAGATTGAGTGTCCATTTCCAAAAGGCTACTATGTGGTTCTTAAAAGAATAATGCTTAAGAAAAGTGTCTAGAATACTGATTCTCTAACTGCTTTCAGGTGACCTAATGGTTAATACTTCCACAAGAAAGTTAATCAAAATTTTAGACAGTAATGGTGATTAAAGAATCCCTTGTACTATTGTATTAGCTGGATTTCACTTTCGTGAGATGTTAATTTAGTTATTTTATGTGCCCCTGTTTCTTTCGGAGCAATGTTCACAAATGTATTCCTGAAAACGGGCACCATCAGCTGCAGACTACGTGTTACAATGGAAGTTATGAATGGAAAACCATGAGGCAACTTTTTAACACTCAAGCTTTTATCATTCAGTTACAAACATTCCTCAGGATTGCTGTAGAAGTAGTCTTCTTCCTTAGGTTTATATGGAATTTTCAATCTTTGAGTTGGGTTCCCCATGAGATTTGCATGAGCTGCCTTCACTGACTCAGAAAAGTCGTTCCAATCCAGTGTTCCGTTTCTGAATTTATCTATCAGATGGACTAGAATCGTTCTATCTAAATTTACCGTCAACTTGTAGGCCAAGTATCTGCACAAAAACATTCCCAATTCTGGTTAACAATTTTTAATTGTGAAAACATTGAATATCAGATAAACTACTTAAAAGTGTCAGAAGCGAATAAACAGATTGTGTAATATAAAAAAGAAGTCCAGGGTATGGGCATGCCTAATGTGAGATTATTCAAATACCTTACCTTCTATGACCTTCAACAACTTTTGCCATGTTTCCTCCGTAAGTTGGGACAAAAATATCACTTTCTAGTGACACAAGGTAATCCAAGGCTGCCATCTGGTTGGAATAGTTTCGGAAGGGCTCAAGATTTGAAGGTGGTAGCAACGTTTCCTTCTTGACCTGTTCCACGTTAGGAGTCAACACATACAATCTCAATTCAGCACAAAATATGCTATGTACATCATGATCTTGAGATTCTTTTGACTAACCAAATTTGGATAAGCTGCCTTAAGCACAGACATTCTTCTTTGACCTCCATATATGTCTCCAGCAGCAATGTAAACTTGGATTTTGGGGTCAATCCCAATTGCCTTCAATGCAATGGCTGTTTCCTCAGGTGTCAAAGGGCACAAACCAGCTTTTCTCTTCATCTCAGAATCTATCTCCTTTTCTTTCCACCAAGGGTAATCGTATCTATACATTTACACTAAAATAAAAAAGTTACCATACACAGAAGTTGACAAAAATAATTAATCAGGTATAATGGCTTACCTCATTATCCTTAATTCTTCCACTTCTTTGTCATTACAACCTTCGTTGCAGCCAGAAAATGCTAGCATGTCCTTTTCATATCTGAGATGTAGGACCAAGAACGGCCCCTTTTCCCTCAAAAGTCTAACAATCTTCTTCCCCAACTTCTCTATTGCTGGGGTGAATTTCAGAGCTTCATAATTAACTCGACATCGCAGTTTCTGAACCTCTTCAGGCAGACCATTATTTGCCAGTCTAGCATCAGTCTTGGTGAAATGAATGATCTCGTACCTCTCAAAAAGAGGAAGAACCTGTGGACGCATGCACATTTAAACATTGGCCATCACACTGTATTTAAAGACTCAAATTCCATTGGACGTCAGAGAGCCAACCTTATTATTGTAATAGGACAAATTAGACCAACTAACAGGTGGCATGGAGTATAATGGAATTGTCTCAAGCCTTCTCTTCTGCTGGGGAGGCAGCTCTTTGATAATCCGAACTTCATTCCTCAAAGATTTTATGAAATAGTCCACATCAAATATGTCTTGGAACTCACTGCCAAGAAAAGGGGACGCCTAATGAATCAGATTTCTTCTTTTCAAGAGGTTTAATCATAGTAGAAACTTTATGAACACGAAACGTAAACTTACCTGCGATCATTCCAAAATGAAGTGTTATCCATTTGAGGAACAATAAGAGTGACATTTAAAAATCTTGCAAGAGTGACCATGTCAGAAATCTGATGATTAGATTGAATTAGTAATTGCTCCAAGGCTGCATATTACATATTTATGATCCCAGAAAGATGAGCATTTTGTTCCTACTTACACCAGATCGCATTTGGTTCAATCCTCCGTTGGATGAAATCATCAAGTATCCTCTGTTCTTATACACCCCTGGAGACGAATTACAATGCTAAATATTGAAAAGAAAAAGAACCAAATATCATAACAACTCTTCTTTCTATATGTGAACTTGTATAAAAATGGAAAAGAAAGAGGGAAATGTACGTAGAACTCACTTTCTTGTGACAAAAGAAAAGAGGTCCGATGCCTGAGTGACCTCCTCCCCGGAGTCTCGTCTAGTGTTGTCAGCGGTATTGTGCAAGCCCAGAGAACAAGCACCATGGTACTGACCAGCAACCCCAACTTGAACCTCGCTATCTTTGGAGACCTCACCCCCATCAAGACCTTTAACTTCTCTGGTTTGACTACTCCAATGAGCATAATTTTCAACTTCTCAGCTTTGATGATCCATCCATTATTACCAGTCAACTTGAACTCTACCTCACTGCATGGCGGTTCCTTCACCTCTGTAGCAACAAACTCCGACTCTCTGAAACCAACATTTCTATTTTGATCCATGGCCACCCACTTCCAAGTATCTTATATTAAGGTTTATGAATATCTTCAGCTTGAAACTGCGTCAAAGAGGTACGCAAACAAATACTTTATTGGAAGCAATACTCAAATGAAGCTTAAACTGCGTCAAATAGGTACGCAAACAAGTACTTTCTTGGAAGCAATACTCAAATGAAGCTTACATGCAGTGTGTCTAGCTAGTACAAGAAAGAGTTTTACATATCTATATACAGATTGTTAGCCAGAATCCGGTGAATACAATCCCTGAAAGTTGGCTAAGATTCACAAACAAGAAATCAAGTAACGAAGATCTACTAGTGTAAGGCATCAAATATAATCGCCCCACGTTGGTTCTTTTTCTGCGTCAGAAGTGTAATTGTTAACATCATTAATTAGTGGCTGCGAGGCGTAACGTGGTGCGGAAATGGTATAATAGAAAAGCATGAGATGGACATGGATATTGGTTTATTTAATTATTCTTCTTTTTCCTGTGTCAATCTATGTCTTATATTTAACAATGGCAACATCAAGTTGCTGAGCCTGCCAGATTTTGCTGCTTAAACTACTACAGAATCATCGAGGGGAGTTTTATACATAAGCAAGAAAGGATTTGTAGGATTTAAATATTTCCATAAAGTTTTTACCTACGATACGATGACAATCTGAAGTTTTACGTGGAAAAAATAAGCTCCCTGTTCGGCCAATCTTAAAGATTCATTTTCTCAAATCAGACTCATGTACTTAAGATATCATATTACTTTCCATAGAACTAAGAAGCACGGACACGGACACGGACACGGACACGCGACACGACACGGACACGGATACAGATATCGACACGCGACACGATACGAACACGGACACGGGGATACACCAACTTCTAAAATTTGGTAGACATGGACACGACATATATATATATATTATAAAATTTAAAATTAAGAAAAAAAATCATAATTTATAATATGATACATATTATATTAATTGATGTGTTTCAAGACTTCCAATATCATGACAGTTCATACATATTTTATATTTTATAAGTCCTTTTCAAAAAATATAGAGCATATATATGCACTCTTTGTGGGCACACGGACACGACTCCATTTTGTTGTGTCCGTGCTTCTTAGCCATGGAAGAATCCCATTCTAAACAAATATAAGAACATTTGAATTCAATTACCCTTGGTTTTGAATATAAATCCTAATCCCTGTTGCCAAAAGTTGCATATCTTTCTCATGTCATCAATGCTATATCTTTAGGAGACATCAATCTCATAAATAATAATCAATAAGATTACCATCTGCCTCCATTAATTATTGTTTTCCCATCCATTTCTTGCACTTGTTTTGATATTTCCGTAATTGAGTGGAAGCATGGTTGTTAAAAACATGTAACATGACTTGGTTTTCATGTCGTGTTTTCCCAAATTCGTAATTGATTTAGATATTGGCATAAAAACGAAATAAAGACATTATGTAAAGGAAAGTAGAGATTTCTGGTTCTAACATATGCTTTATACATGTATCTAATCTAGGTTACATATCATGGATTGAAAGGCACTCTTGTGGATTAGTAAAGAAGTAGTCCTCATCCTTCGGTTTGCCTAGAATCTCAGTTCTTGTGGCTGGCCTCCCAAATCTATTAGAATGAGCTGCCTTTACCGCCAAGGAAAATTGGTCCCAGTCCAGTGTTCCATTTCTGTATTCATCCGTCAATTTAACAAGGGCCTTTCTGTCTATAAGTATAGTTGTCCTGTGTCCTAAGAACCTGGAGAAAAATAATTATTAATTCACTTGGTATAATATAATATGAAATATTTAGGGTTTAGACTCACCTTCTATGCCCTTCAACAACTTTTGCCATGTTTCCCCCATAAGTGGGAACAAAAATGTTACTTTCTATGGCCACGTGATAATCCAATGCCGCCATTCGATTGGAATAGTTTTGGAAAGGCTCAAGCTCTGCTTCTGGCAGCAATGTTTCCTTTTTAACCTGGTAAGGCCAAGTATTAGAGTAAGGCACATGAAAACTAGCAATATAAACTTTGGTGAACGTTACCAAATTTGGAAAGGCCTTTCTCAGACTTGCCAATCTCCTTTCTCCCCCATAGATATCTCCTGCTGCAATGTACACTTGAATCTGTGGATCAACGTCCAATGCTCTCAATGCAAGTGTTGTTTCCTCGGGAGTTAAGGGACATAACCCTTTTTGCCTTTTCTTGGCAGAGTCTATTTCCTTCTCTTTCCACCATGGGTATGCATACCTGTTAATCGAATTAATTACCTAGTCATTAACCTTCAATGCAAACTAAATAGTAAAAGCATATTAGCCTTTAGTTACCTCATTGCAGTCAACTCTTTGATTTCTTCCTCATTGCAACCCTCGTTACAACCAGAAAATGCTAACATGTCCATCTCATATCTAAGATGAAGAACTAGGAAAGGTCCTCTCTGCTTCAAAATTTTAACGATCTTCTGGGCCAATGCTTCTATAGGTGGAGAAAATCTCAGAGCTTCATAGTTTACCCTACACCGTAGCCTTTGGACCTCTTCAGGAATCCCGTTATTAGCAAGTCTAGCATCAGATTTGGTCAGATGCAACACTCCATATGTTTTTATTCGAGGTAGAATCTGAAAATCCAAGATTGGAACAAGAGTTGTGTGTTTAACACTTAATTTTCATTTTACAAAATTTTACAAGTCAACTAATTCCATCACCTTACAGCAATTTAATATGAAAAAAAATAGAACACCAACCACGTTATAGTAATAGCTCATATTGGACCAACTAACAGGAGGCATTGAGTAGAGTGGTTCTGTCTCAAATCTTTGCTTCTGTTCTGGTGGCAATTCTTTCAGAATTCGAACCTCATCTCTCAAGGAATTTATGAAGTAATCCACATTGAATATGTCAGAAAATTGGCTGCAAAGACCACGGTAAACTAATCATCACCAAATCGGCTATTTGTCTTTTTACTTGTCAAGATTCATCTGATGATCTGGATATTAGTCCAAATGAAACAGTAAAGTAGATTTTGTATACCTTCTATCATCCCAAAATGAGGTGTTGTCCAATTCAGGAACTATTAGCGTGACGTTTAAATATCTTGCAACGGCGACCATGTCACATATCTGCAGAATGAAGAACATTTTCATGCATGCTATGAAGTTCCAAAGAGATCAACAAACTACTTACTCCTGATCGCATTTGATTCAGTCCTCCATTAGACGAGACAAGCAAAAACCCATTATTCTCATAAATCCCTGCAGGTTGTGAGAAATGCTTGAGAAATTTATCTTATACGTACCTTAAGATTATATGTTTCAACTTGAACACAATTATCAGCCCTTTGTATACAGTATTTTCACTTACTTTCCGGAGGGAAAGAAACAGGAACAGGTGCTCCTGGCCATTTCACCACAGCGTCACCCAGGGCTCTCAGTTGCACCGCAATAGCCAATAGAAACAAGAACTTTGCGACTTTACAAGCCCAAAAATGTAGCCTAGCCATCTTTATCTTTGCAACTATCAAACTTCTCAATTTTTCTGCTTTCTCCATGTTAATGTACCTTAACTTTATTTTTCCATATGGTTTCTCTTCACCCTCTATGATACCAACTTTCGTCCCCTCCATCTCTTAGATATATACGAACCAGGTACAGTACTTGAAAGTTCAAAATTAAGAGTTGAAACTACAACCACAATAGAACAAAATCTATCGCCGCTCGAGACTACAACCCTACTGGCCCATGAAAAGGAAAAAAAAAAAAGGCAGTTTTAGTTGAAACTTAACGTAAAGCTTCAATCTTTGGTTAGAGGAAGTTCATGAACAGGGAATAAAGCAAGAAACTATATTTCCCCGGCCATGTCCTGAATCCGCAGGATTAGAGGGGGTTAAGGTTTGTGGGGCTTTTAAGGAATTGGAGTGCCTACATGATATATGTTTATTGAAGGATGTTACATTAAAAAAACGTGTCGAACATTCACCCTTGCTCTGTTCTTGGAGGATTTTTGGTGTTTTCTTCACGTCAAAAACATTTGGATTGACACCCGTCATTTTATTAT
>JAOTAW010000003.1:16067046-16086993 GCA_025629945.1 Erythroxylum savannarum
CTCAGAAATTACTGCTTCATTAATCAAGTTTAAGAGTTGAAACTTTTCATCTGCATATAGAAGGCTGGAAAGTAAAAGATACATCATGTTTGATAAAACTAAGATACCATTGTTTGATATGAATCAATATTAAAATTACATAATTTTGGAGAACAGATATTAATCAGAAGTATATCCATTCAATATTTCTGATTTTGATGAAGAAATTTTATGTTTAAAGACTTAAATTGTGAATCCAAACAGTTGGGGTTTCTCAGTAAACAATTTGATGTTTCCAATTTTCTAAAATATTAGGTAATAAATTAGGAGTCAATTCAAAAGAATCAAGACCTTGTACATCAAAAAATAATTAAGGTACAACGATGCATGAATTGTGAATTTATTATTTCTAATGGATGGTGGGTTCAACAATCAATCTTAAATGTCCCATAATTTAAGATTGAAAGGAGAAGGTAATAATGCAATTGAAGAAAGTAATGCCAACAATAAATTCATCAATATTTGTTCCTTGCATGCACCAGAAGGCCTCTTCTTAGGGTTCAACGAATTTAGATTGTGACCCTAATTCATCTCTCCTGTTCACAGTGCAATTATCATCTTATAATGCCACTTCAGTTTGATTATCTTTATATTCATTTTTGCAAGGTATAAAAATAATTAATAATTATACAAGTATATGTAATCTTGGGATAACACTAAGATCCTTAAATTAGATGAACAGGCGCTGCACAACTGGTAGTTTCGACTGGCGTGTAAGAAGATTATGGTGCATAGAAACTGGACACGTACCTAAATAGAGCCTGTACATGCAGGGAAAGGCATAAAGTATCGAAGGTGCGTTCACATAGTCATATGTATTTGTTGACTTTTCTCCGGGCATCCTTGCCACACATTTCTTCTAAATCTTAACTTTACGATGAGCAGAGACTGTGACAGGTGCTTTCTTTGCCATCGGAGGAGAGTGGATTGAGAAGAGAACTGATAGAATGGAGGGTTTGGAGGTTAACAAGAAGAGCTGGAATATGTGGAAAACCAAGCTGCTATTGGAAGTTGGCCAGTTCTGTGCCTGGGTTGGCAAAAATAGAAGAAATGTTATTTTTCAAGATATCAGTGGACTCTGGATCCGTTGATTTTGGACCACGGTTACGGTTTGAGTATGTGTGCCACTTAATGCTGACCACCGGGAGTAACCAGTTTTCTAAGATTTGGATAGTTTCTTATTTCGTGGTGAGCCTAAGAAAACAGCATGGCTAAGGCTCGGCTAATACATCCTAAAAGCAGTTTTTGCCAGAATCCAACAGGCAGGGCTCGTGGACGTCATCTACATCTGAGGAGTTTAAATCCTTCTGATCCTTGAGGCGCTTCAACATGATGAAAAAAGCTTTTCAAGTCTCTGCAATTACGGCATCTAGGCAGTGCATGTTTTCCGATACCATTAAGAATGCATTACAGAAAATGAGTATCACCTTTAAGATTTGTACCAGTTTTTAATCCGAAATTTCATAGTGCAAAGTACTCAAAAGCTTGCAGTATTCCGTGCCTGCCAAGGCCCAACCCATTTGTACTATATCTTATAAACTGCTGTACTAGTTTAATCAGTCTTCCACATCCAGAATTCATCTACACCACCAAACATAAAATTTTGAATGGGAAATTTGTACAAGGCCAATAAACATTTCAGCTTACTTTAATTTCCAACAACCGGATATCATATTTGATTGGCATCTAAACTATTAAGTTAACAAAAGAACACAATCTGCGGATTTTCCCATTTACCTCTCTCCCAGATTCATCACCATATAGCTTATCCTTTTTGTAGCCTATTCCCATTCTTCACATGATGCATTTCGTTATTATCACACAATGATTTCTTCGTCAGCACTAATTTTCTCCAGTAGTTTACTTCTTCACATTCTTTTCATCTTCAATGTCCTGCAAATGTTTCAACGATTTCTGGCTGATCAACACCAACAAAATTAATATATGTACATTGCAAAAAGAAAGTCCTTATAATTCCACCAAAAACTTAAGGTAATTGCCTAATTAATTCCTATGATATGAATAGCCAAGTGAAAGAAAATGTGTAACCAGTGCCACAGGGAGAAGATGATCATGAGAGGGACTTACAGAATTATCAATCTTGTCAAAATCGTCGTCAAAACTCCCATCAGCATCATCTGTGAGACATTATGCACAATTAGCAAACTGAATAATAGCAGAAAAGGAAACTGCAAGTATAAAAATTATTAATGATTGAGCTCAAAGCCATCAAATATGTTCCTTATCTATGCCACATTGGCAACTGTTCATATAAAAATCCAGATTACATGTCCTGCACACAAGTAATACAGTTTGCCAAGGAAATATCACTTCTTGCCCAGAATTACATAGAGGTTTACACTGAATAATAATATGCGACATGATAACAAAGATGAGAAGCTGACAAGAAACTGCTTAGGATATACCCATGCCTCTCTTAGGAATAGAATCAGCTTCAAGCAAAAACTTCAAAATTAATTCCAATTTAATTAAGCTTCTAAAATATGAAGCACATTAGGTTTTCCATTCTGTATACATGAGCAAAATTATTGATAACCAACAGATTTCTCCAAATCAGTTTGTTGTTATAATGAGGGTCCTTTCTTTCCACATCAAACCAAAACAGGTAAAAACACCATACCTGCACCTCCATCACTATCTTCATGTTCGCCCAAAAGAAATGTATCCAGATCCTGCTCAGATGAAGCTGTTGAGGTCTTACTTTTCAGGCTCTTTTCAGCAAGTTGCAATTTAGAAATATCCAAAGCCTCTGGATTTTTGCATTTATCATCTTTCATCTGCTCCTCAGCTTTGCGCATAACCTCCTCCATGTACTCCCTTTCATAACTGCATTTTAACCAACAAGTATAAATCAGTTTAATATGAGCTTTCTGTTTTTTGAAGATTTTCATCAGCTCTACAACAATTACAGGATATGACAAATTCAGGTGAATGTATTATTGTATACTAGTTAACGTTTTGCAAGTTACATAAATCAAAATGAGAATCCAAAAGATAATTAGAGATACATACGGAGCAACATGGGTGCTGACGAGTGTAAAATAAATCCTCCAGAACCTCCTTTCTTTCATCACTCGTGGACATAACTCATATCTTAATCTCGATATTGCCTAACGCATCAAGAAAAGAAAAACACCAGAAAGAAACATTCAACTATCACATAATAAGTAGCATACAATTTAAATCGCATTTCTGAAACCGCAAACGACAATATGATCACGTAGTAGCGTTGGGTTCACATGAAAATATGCATAAAATTTCAGAAAAAGAACAAGAAATTCAGTAGTTCACCTTGACAGTGGAGAGAACAAGTGTGGCATGTCTCTCCTGCCACTCAGTGAGATCCTTCCGTACATTAGACGCCGTAGTCGGCACATCAGACGGCTCAGCTACATCTACACAATTTTGACCGAAGCTCTGATTTTAGAAACACAACACAAGAAAAGAGAAAAAGAAACCGTACCGCATCCACATTGCTCAGGTAACCTTGGATAGGAAAGTGCTGAAAGGTAGTAGAAGTGAGTCCCTTAACAAAATCTCTCAAATCGTCGGTGATCCCAAATTTCCGAAGCTCCTCTTGGTCGTTGCCCGACGAGGAAGAGGAAGCTGAATTGGTAACAATGGAGAGGGACGAGAGCTGAGACGGAATGATGTCAGTGAAGGACTTGATGGGGATATGATCGGCTTGTTTGAGGGCGACGTCCTTGAGCTGATCAGCCTTCCTGGAGGCCTCGAGAGCGAGTTCTTTGGACTTTTTAGTGGTCTGGGCAACGAGATCAGCGATGTTGTTGGAGGAGGTTAGAGATTGGGATCTCTTGGCGGCTTCTTCGGCGAAGAGCCGAGCCCTCTTCCAGATGTCTTCCATTTTTTCTGCTCCCTGTTGGCTGTTTCAAGTGTGCTGTAGATAGTGGAGAGGAGATTGGGGTTGACGTCGTCGTTAGTTTGAAGTGGATAATATATTTGTGTGTATGTATTACATCAGATTTAAGATTTAAAATATTTAATCAATATTATTATTATTAAATAAAAATTTATTTATTTATTTTAGTTAATAAAAAATAATTAATTTATAAAAATTGATTGATTAATTTACATGTGTTAGGATGCAATTTACAATAAATAATAAAAATAGCATGTAAAATTTAAGCATAGAAAGTTTTATTGCATCAAACTTATTTTAAATTCAGCAAAATATATGAATTACCTTTTAAACTTTTTTAAATAAATATCGCACTAATTATAAACCATTTCTTATTTGCATAAAATTTGATAATTAATGGACACCTTAAGATTTTCTATTGTATAATCAAATCATTATCCTTAAACGTTAATGTTAAAGATGGACTGAATTTTTATGGAAACACTTAAAAGGATGTATTCATAATTTTAGTCTTTTCAAATTTAGATGTAAAATGAAAATTAGGCTTCAGCACATTCTCCCCTGTATAAAATTTAGATTTTAGAGTAAATAAAAAATGTATGATATTGCTTGTTGATGTAAATTCATCAAGTGATTATTAGTTCTATCGTCAATTTAATTTTTAAGTTCATATAAACTATTTTATCTTTCTTTTGGTTCATGTATACATTAAAATCTTGCTCTTGTTGGAACAAACGATGCTCTAAGTTATAGTTTTGATGATAATATTTTATTATATTAGTAATTAATTTGTAAAAGATTTAAAAAATGTGAACTATCAAATTCAATAAAAACCCAAATGAATAAAGGATTTAAACTGAGACAAATGAAGCACTAAATGTATTTTAAAAAAGCTTTAAGATCATTTAAATCAAGTGGACCAGGAATGAAAAAAAAGAGAATGAAGTCATTATATATGTAACAAATTATTGTAGTATTTTTAAAACTTTATTTTGGTTATTTTAATAATCTAGAAGTTTAATATTGGAAGAACATATTTTATTGACTGCAAAATACATAAATCTTTTAATAAACAAAGGGAACTTTAATAGTTTTTATCAAATGAATATATTTTGATCTTTAAAAGAATTTTAAAAAATTTTAAAAGTTTGTTTTAGGAGATTTGGTCAACCTATGTTATGATTTTAAAGTGTTTAGTGCATATAATGTCTAAACATTTGGTTGATCACTATCTTTAAAAGTGTTTATTTGGTTTGTGTCAGGAATATTATTTGATGCATTCGTCAACCAACATCACATTTTGATTGACCTATTTCACAATTATTAGTCATTATAATGATTAAATTGTCCCTGTAACATGCATATTTACTTATGTTGGTAGAAAGGGATCATATTTGAGTTATAAGAAGGATCTTTGAAATTAAAGAGTCTTTGGAACCTATCTTAAAAGCTTCCAATCTGTACTTGTGAGCTTGAAGAGACTCATCAAAATTTATTGCTTCGAAGTTTTATAGTAAAATACTCAAGTTGGATACTTGGGAACTGGACGTAGGCTTCGTTATAAGCCGAACCAGTATAAATTAACTATGTCACTCTTTCTCTCTTAACTTTTAAAATTTTCACATCATAGTGTTGATGTTTAATTTGCAAGAGGCTCATTTACTTTTAGAATAGGCTCCTTCTGTTATAATATTGCAAAAGGTTACTTTTGTTTTAAACGTTAATAGGCTCCTTTCGTTTTTGAACGTTAACAGACTCTTTTCGTTTTAAACTTTAATAGGCTCCTTTTATTTACATACTTTTTGTTGAGATTTAGCAGATTCTTATCGTTTACACAAATTGATAGTAACTTGCAAACTTTTTTAAGACACACACAATTTACCCCCCTCTTACATGTGTTTGCTTTATCATTTAGTATCAAAGTGAGGTTTCACATTTATTGTGTTTTACAACATGTGATAGATCATGACAAATAATTTAAGAAGCCTTGAAAGACAATCTGCCTTAAAGCCTCCTTATTTTAATGGAAACAACTACTCCTATTGGAAAAAGAGAATTACTATTTATCTTCAATCTGTAGATATCGAAATCTGGCAAGTTACCAAAGTTGGAGCCACCTCCTGCTACTAACAACGTAGAAGTATGAACTGATGTTGATAGAAGAAATGCACAACTGAATGCTAAAGTAAGACATTGTCTGATTTGTGCACTATCTCCAAAAGAGTATGAAAAGATATCATACTATTCTAAAGCAAAGGAAATATGGGACAAACGTCAAGTTACTTTTGAAGAAACAAAAGAGGTAAAGAAATATAGAATAAGTCTTTTAGTGCATCAATACGAAACTATTTGTATGAAACAAGGAGAAACTGTAGATGAATTCTTCGGATGTTTCAACAATGCCATCACACACAAACTTAAAGAACTTGGGAAACATATATCCTAATGATAAGCTTGTAACAAAGATTCTAAGGTCACTACTAAAGAAATGGAGACCTAAAGTGACAGCTCTAGAAATTACAAAGGATCTCGACACTATTTCACTTAACTGGTTAAGAAGAATTTTGATGATCCATGAAGTCAAGCTTAGGGGCGATAAAGGATCCTCATATAAAAGAGGAATGACACTAAAAGATTCAAACAAAATGTGAACTATCAAATTCAATAAAAACCCAAAAAGAATAAAGGATTTAAACGAGCCAAATGAAGCACTAAATATAATTTAAAAAAGTTTTAAGATCATTTAAATCAAGTGGACCAAGAATGAAAAAAAAGAATGAAGTCATTGTATATGTAACAAATTATTGTAGTATCTTTTTAAATTTATTTTCGTTGTTTTAATAATCTAGAAGTTTAATATTGGAATAACGTATTTTATTGAGTGCAAAATACATAAATCTTTTAATAAACAAAGGGAACTTTAGTAGTTTTTATCAAATGAATATATTTTGATCTTTAAAAGAATTTGAAAATTTTTTAAAAGCTTGTTTTAAAAGATTTGGTGGCCTATGTTATGATTTTGAAGTGTTTAGTGCATATAATGTTTGAGCATTTGGTTGATCAATATCCTTAAAAGTGTTTGTTTGGTTTGTGTCAGGAATATTATTTGATGCATTGGTCAACCAACATCACATTTTGATTGGCCTATTTCACAAATATTAGTCATTATAACGACTAAATTGTCCCTCTAACATGCATATTTACTTATGTTGGTAGAAAGGGATCATATATGAGTTACGAGAAGGATCTTTGAAATTAAAGAGTCTTTGGAACCTATCTTAAAAGCTTCCAATATGTACTTGTGAGCTAGGAGAGGCTCATACTACTCGAAGTTTTATAGTGAAATACTTAAATTAGATACTTAGGAACTGGACGTAGGCTTCATCATAAGCCGAACCAGTATAAATTGATTGCGTCACTTTTTCTCTCTTAACTTTTAAAATTTTCACATTATAATGTTTGTGTCTAATTTGCAAAAGGCTCCCTCACTTTTATAATAGGTCAATTAAACACTATAAATGAATTCTTCGGACGTTTCAACAACACCACCATAGCTTTAAAGAACTTGGGAAAGATATATCCTAATGATGAGCTTGTAACAAAGATTCTAAGGTCACTGCTAAAGAAATGAAGACCTAAAGTGACAGCTCTAGAAACTAAAAAGGATCTTGACACTATTTCACTTGACTAGTTAAGAGCAAATTTGATGATCCATGAAATCGAGCTTAGGGGAGACGAAGGATCCTCACACAAAAGGGGAATGATACTAAAAGTAGCTAATGAATAAAATCCATCAAACGGTGATGAAAGCGACGTTGAGTTGTAAATAAATGGAAATGATGAATTCAATTTCATGGTAAAAGAAATATGCACATTTCTACAAAAAGAAGCTAATGAAGAAAAGAGAAAGAAACAAGAAAATTGGAAATAATAGGTTCCTATCAAAAGGCAACAATAGTAGTAGCAATACACAAAACAATCAAATCATATGTTATCACTGCAAAAAGCCTAGACACATAAGACCAGAATGTCCTCTTCTTCAAAAAGACAAAATAGAGGATAGAAAACCCAAAAAGCAAGCTATGACTGCAGCTTGGTCAGATGAGGATTTTCAAAACTTTAAAGAAGAAGAGCCTAAAAAAGTCGACAATGTTTGTTTTATGAGGTATATTATTCTGACTTTGATATTGAAATTGATGAATTAAGAGATGGATATCATGAACTATATGATTAGTATAAAAAATTAACAAGTTGAGTAGCCAAGAATAATGATGCATCCTTAATGAATAAGATTAAATTATTAGAATCTGCAAATAAAAGTTTGTTGTTTAAAAATATGTCTCTTAAAAGTGATAATAAGCAAAAAGTCCTTGAAAAGGAATTTTTGGAGCAAAAGGTAAGTCAATTAGAGAATGCATTGCTTGAAAATGATTATGTTAAGGTAAAACAATTAGAGAAAAAGTTACTGCTCTAGAACTTGATAAAGAGAAATTTGGAAAAAAAAGTCATTTCTTTAGAAAAAGATCTTGCTAATTTTGTCGATGGAAGGAATAATCTTGATGCATTACTTGGCAATGGTAAACGTGTTTTTGATAAGGCTGGAATAGGATACAATGAAAATAATAATATTAGGCCATATAAGATTTTCTTTGTTAAATCCAATAGTAGCTATAGTCAAAATAGCGAGAACCTAATAAATAGTAACTCTTATTCATCTATTTTTTGCATTTACTATAGTAGACATGGCCATATTAGTCATTCTTGTAACTTTCAGATAATGGGGTCCAAAAGGTCAAACCACTAACCTGAAAGGACCCAAAAAATAGGTACCTAAAATGAGATAATATATTCTGCAGATGTGCTTCAGAACAGAGACAAGAGAAAATCAATAGATAGTTGATAGTGGTTGTTCGAGACACATGATAGGTGAAATATCATTGCCTCCATCTTACTGAAAGAAAAGATGGAGGCAATGTTGTCTTTGCTAACAAAAACAAGGCAAAAGTCACTGGAATTGGTAAAATTGGTGACTCTAATTCTGCTTCTATTGATAATGTTCTTTGTGTTGATGGATTGAAACATAACTTGTTAAGTGTAAGTCAACTATATGATAAGGGTTATAGAGTCACTTTTTATGCATCCCATTGTGAAATAATTGATAATTTTAATGATCATATTGTATTTGTTGGTCCTAGAAATCAGAATATATATTGTGCTAAATTGGAAGACATATTTTTACAAAATGTTAAGGGTTTTGTTTCACTAAACAAGGATTCATTTATCTGGCATAAAAGATTTGGACATGATAACATGAGCATTTTATCAAAATTATCCAAAAATGAATTAGTAAGAGGACTACTGAACTTGAAGTTTGAGAGTAATCAGGTTTGCGAAGCTTGTATAAAAGGAAAACAAATTAGAAGTAGTTTTTCTCTTAAAAATGTTGTTTCTACTAACCAGCCGCTTGAACTTGTACTTGCAGATTTATTTGGTCCTATTAGGACTCAAACTTTGGTGGTAAACATTATGGTTTTGTTATAGTAGATGATTATTTTAGATTTACATGGGTTTATTTTCTATCAAATAAGGATGATATTTTTTAAGTTTTTGAGAAGTTTTGCAGAAACATTCAGATTGAAAAAGGGTACTACATTACATCAATTTGGAGCGATTATGGAGGAGAATTCGATAACAGAAAATTTGAAGATTTATGTAATGAAAATGGTATAACTTATAATTTTTCATGCCCAAGGATTCCTTAGTAGAATGGACTTGTTGAGAGAAAAAAACAAGACCCTTATTGATATGCCTAGGACAACACTGTGTGAAAGTGGTCTACCTCATTGTTACTGGACAGAAGTTGTATCTACTGCTTGTTACATACTTAACAGTTGTCTTATAAGACCTATTATCAAAAAGACTCCCTATGAGTTGTGGAAAGGAAGAAAATCGAATGTTGCTTACTTTCGAGCATTTGGCTGTGAGTGCTTTATATTAAATAATGAAAAAGACAATATTGGAAAATTTGATTCCAAATCAGATGAAGCCATCTTTCTGGGTTACAGCACCACTAGCAAAGGATTTAGAGTTTATAATAAAAGAACAATGAAGATAAAAGAATAAATACATGTGGTATTTGATGAAGCACTACCCTCGACAACAACAGCTGATTCAGATGATGAAAAGCATCCTTTAGTTCCTAAAAATAAGTCTCAAACTCAAACTACATCTATAGTACTTTTGAAATTACAAGATCAAGAAGGTCATTCTGAAACTAGGATAGAGCAGGCTCCTTCTCTAAGAACATCTCAACAGGAGCCTATGCAAGGAAGAACACCTAGAGAATGGAGAGGTCTTGATGCACTTAAGTATATTCTGGGAGACCCTTCTGAGAGTCTAAAAACCATATCATCTTTGAAAAACAATTATGTTGCCCTCATTTCATAATTAGAACCAAAGACTATTGAAGAGGCTCTTACTGATGTAAATTGGGTTTCAGCTATGAAAGATGAGCTAAATTAGTTTGACAAGAACAAAGTTTGGAATCTAGTACCTCATCCACAAAACAAGTCAGTCATTGGAACTTGTTGGGTATTTCAAAACAAACTGGAAGAAAATGGTAAGGTGGTAAGAAACAAAGCCAGACTTGTAGCTCAAGGCTATAATCAACAAAAAGGTATTGATTTGATGAGACTTATGCACCTGTTGCTAGATTAGAATTTTACTTGCTTTTGCATGTAATAGAAAATTTAAATTACTCCAAATGGATGTCAAAAGTTTCTTCTTAAATGGATATATTAACGAAGAAGTGTTTATTAAGCAACCTCCAAGTTTTTAGAATGAAAACCATCTTGATTACATGATGAAGTTAATTAAAGCTCTATATGGTCTAAAGCAAGCTCCTCGAGCATGGTATGAAAGATTAAGTAACTTTCTGTTGGAGAATAACTTTGAAAGAGGAAAGGTAGATAAAATATTATTTATTAATAAAAAGGAGAATGATTTACTCATAATGCAAATATATATTGATAACATAATATTTGGTACTATTAATTCATCCTTCTGTGTATAATTCTTAGCCTTAATACAGGGGAAGTTTGAAATGAGTATGATTGGAGAACTATCTTTCTTTCTTGGGTTGCAAATTAGGCAAGCAAAAAAAGGAATCTTCATTAGTCAAGATAAATACACAAAGGAACTCATCAAGAAATATCATTTTGAAAATGCCAAACTGATGGGTACTCTTATGAACACTGGAACTAAACTTGATAAGGATGAAGAAGGCAAGGCTATGGAAGAGACAAAGTACAGAGGAATGATTGGATCACTTCTATATCTTATAAGCTTAAGACCAGATATTATGCTTAGTGCGTGTCTTTGGGCACTATTTTAATCAAATCCAAAAGAAAGTCACCTTCAAGCAGCCAAGAGGATTTTTCGCTATCTTCTTGGAACTATGGATTTTGGAATATGGTATCCAAAAACTGATTCATTTAACATAGTTGGATATTGTGATGCAGATTATGCAAATGATAAAGTTGATAAGAAAAACACAAGTGGTCACTATCAATTTCTTAGAATATGTCTAGTTTCTTGGTCTTGTAAGAAACAAAATAACATAGTGCGTTCGACAACTGAAGTGGAATATATAGTAGTTGCTAAATGTTGTGCTCTAATCTTATGGATGAAACATCAACTCCAGGATTTTTCTCTAAACTTTAATCATATTCTTATACTATGTGATAGTACAAGTGCAATCAATCTTTCTAAAAATCTTGTGCATCATTCTAAGACTAAGCATATAGAAATCAAACATCATTTTCTTAGAGATCATGTTTTGGAAGGAACCATTAAAACATCATTTGTAATCTCTCAATTCATAAAACTATTCCTAACTTATTCCATTTGATCCAAAACAATCTATTAGCTAATTAATTTCATAACCAAGATCTCTCTTTGATTGATCGATAATTTGATAATTGTAGGTCTATTAAATTGTCAACTCTCATTGTACAACCTAAAACTAATTTCTTTGACTCACTCTCTTGATTTATTGTCAAGTTTATGTACGACAATTATCACAAATATCCAAATATGTATTGAAATCAACAATAATTAAAGTTCACAAAATAATTCCAAAATAATGCCTAATATGGGTTTAGAAATCTATAGACATGTTAAACATGATACAATTCCAATTACCATCAAGATAATGAAAGAAATAAAGGAAAAGAATAAAAACTGTATTGACTCTTTGATTTGGAATGTTGGAATTTCCTTATGCTTTTATTAATCTCTCTACTTTGATTCACTTGTGATTTGTGGTTGCTGTATTTTTTTGTTGTATTTCACATTCTTATATAGCTCTTTAGGGTTCTAGGGTCACATCTAGGGTTTCCCAATTTGTTTGATTCCTCAAACCCTAAAAGCATGAAAAAGAATAGATTTCAACATAACGGATTGAATGACTTAGTATTTGTTCGATACAACTTAAAACTTCAAGAAAAATATGTTATTATTATTAAGTTAAATATAATTTCTTATAATTTTTTAACAACTTAATTTTATTGTTTACTAGACCTCTTAATAGAATAAGTAATTCAGCATATCCAATTTGCATTGATAATATCAATCTCTTGGCATATTAGGTTTTTTGAGAAATCGAGTTTAATATATGAAAGTGACTTGGAAAATAATCTTAGATAGAAAAGTATTGACATGTTATTTGATGTAACGAATTTAAATGATGTTGAAGATGAAGCTTCTCTCAATAATAAGAATTTTGTACCAAATGAGAATTGGAGTCAATGCAGTTTTAACAGATGTTTGAATGAATGAAGTTTCAGATTTTTGTTTATCCTCTTCTTTTAATTTCACTTATATTTGATATATATGTTAAATTATATATGTGCAATATAATTGTAAATATCTTTGTTTTAGGTTTCACTTCTATTTAGTTCTTCGACACAAACTCTTGTTGTAAATTGTAATTGTTAGAAAGTCATGGATATTTATTATTCTTTTTATTTGACGTTTTGATATAACTATTATTTTATGATGAAATTGTAATATTTTTAAATATTTTGTATTGTTCTTAATTTTGTATTTGTGTGATGAATAAATGATCTTTTTCATATTAATTGTGGTTATTAATTATATGTAAAATATGTAAAAAAATAACGTTAATAAAAATAAATAAATTGTTATTATTTTAAATTTCTATTATTATAATTTTTAAGACATGGTTGATATAAAATTATATATTATGTAGTATAATATATTGAAAGACTATTTTGTAATTTTAAAAAAAATTAAGAACTATTTTATATATTTAAAAAATTACTTGAATCAATATTCGGTATTAACTAGTATCAATATAGTACTATACCAGAACTAAATCCGATACAGATATAGTATTCATAATATAATATGAGCCTAATCCGAGTTCTTACTATCAATGGTATGAAGTGGATCTTACATACCGATCAACCAAGGGAGAGGTCGGCAACAAATGAAAGGAAGGAATGAGTGGGAGAACATAAAACAAGAACAGAACTAAGAGTTCCAAAACAAATACGAAGAAGCCCTCAGTATAATTCCGTTTTAGGAGGCTTCGCAGTTCACTCCACCTACCGTTGCGAGGCTTGACTTCAAGTTCTAAGAGCCTCCACACGATAATAACATTAATATAAAAAAAAAACACTTCCAATTGGTGGGAATACCCCATCAAAGTCAATTCGACCCATTGTTTTTAATTTTATTATCTTTTTTATTGTCCCTTTTTAACTTTTTTAGACGTGATTACTACGTTTCATACAAGGACCTTGGACTTTCGGGCTCCAATTCTTCCACCCAATGTGATGGGGAATTTAAAAGTGCAGTTATGCCACCTAATGGTCCTAACTCTATCCAAGCTGCCAGAAGATACAAATTCATCCAATTTAAAGACATCTCTAATCGTACATAAGACCAAACTCGGTATCATAATGGTGTAACCTACTCCACATATACTCTAAACCAGATTTAAGACACACGCGCGCGCACAGATATATATATATATATATATATATATAAAGTGATGCGACCAAAAGAGGAAAAAAAAACATATCTTGCAAGCATCTCATAATTTTTAACATATGAACAGAGTAGAAATGTCAGAATCTACAGCAAAGAATGCTATCCCTCCATCTCCTATGCTTCTGTAATTGTCGACGGTTTGCTTTGGCCATCCTTACAGGACTGCTATTCCATTCAGTCTGCAATCTATTGCGAGATATAAAGCAAGACAAAAGCATTAGATACACATTCAAGGACCATACGTAAAGAAGAAGAAACAAATTATCTGTTGGTCAATTACACTGGGAAAGCAAAGGAGCGCATGCTGGTGGTGCTGCTATCTGATCTAATAGAGAGGCTGCCAGAACCTACAATTGGTCCCGAGTAGGTAATTAAACCTGATGGAGGGCATGCTGAAGAAAAACTCGACTCCCCAAAATTGTATTGAAATAGACTTGAAAGTGGCTTGGCATTTGAATCTTCAAGCCTGGATGAATATGATGAATATTGAATCTGGGGATGATCATAGTCAACATTTTGTAGACAACCCTCACTTGAGCTTGCTCTGGGTGCAAAAGAGCCAAAGTCATGTGTAATGCTTCTAGTCCCCAACTTACTATCACAAGGTACTTCATCCACCATTCTACTGGGTGATTCTTCAGTCACAGACTTCAGAGCATGGCTCGTCAATTTTCTACTCTTGCCACCAGTGTCCATAGATTCCAGAGCAGAATCCAAAGTTGTTCTATCTTGGCTAAGGTCAGATTTATCAGTTGCAGTACCAACCGACGGCGTTGTCAAGAATGCTTCCTGACTGTAATCTGTATCTTCAGCTGTAGAAACCACGTGAATTGGGATCCTCCCCTCTCCGTCATTTTCGTACTTTTCATGGGCAGAGGACGGTGGCACGAGAACATTTCCACTAGGCATCTGCTGTCAGGCATTTCAAAACATTATAACCCACATTACACTATAAAGATTTTTTAACCCGCCTCCTGTTCCAACTTACCCCTTCCCCATCATGCATATATCTACTAATCTGAAAACAAGACCCATGTAACTTTTCAATAAAAAGTTGAACTATGAATTTTCCTATATGGAAGCTAAAAGTAGATATGTTCCCAATCATGGTATCAAGTTATTCTACTAACACATTCCTTAGTTCTTGACTTTGTGAAAAAGCTATTTCAACAAAAAGGGTAGATAAAACAATTTTTATTGCAAATCATGTCTTTCAATACTAGTTTGCATACAGTTATTAATGACACAGCACAATGATTACAAAGTTCATACCCCACTATACAATCAATTGCCAACCCACCAGTTAAATTTTATGACAAAACAGAAATATATAAGTCAAATGCATCACATAGTTTGAAGAGAGACGTCACAATTCAAACTAGATGTCTATTTACTATAAATAGAAGCCTTTTGATCTCAAAAATCTACTTTTGAATTGAAATATTCTTACCTGAACAGACTGCGACTCTTCAATTTCAACCGTGCTGCTTTTTGCTGACTTGGAACGGGAAAGTTCTTCACCGAACTGTGCAATTGAAAATAAGTCCTTAAGTGAAAAGGCCCTTTTGAATGTGAGATTTGTGAGCTTCTCCATGGAATCATCTCTTACTCCCTCTCTTAATATTAAACTTTCAGGCTCGAGTTTACGGGAAAGCTGATTTATAAAGCCCTTCTCTTCAGATGATTTACGAGCATCTGCAACCGGCAGATGTAGATACCTTTTTTCTTTTTCTGCTGCACATTTCTCCCAATCAGGGAATGACTCCTCAGTGCCATGACTTTCATGTGAGATCCCACCATCTATGTCTTTTCCAGGACGCAGGATAGCGCGCACACTTTTCTCAACAACATCTGTGTCAAACAAAAATTTATCCTGGGAAGGAACTCCCTCATCAACGCAGATGTCCTTAATGACATGGTCAGTATTCTCTTCATAACAAACCTTCAACTCCGGCAACTCATGCTCAATAACTCGTTTGTCCATATGTAGACCTGAGTCCTTCCCAAATGACTGCAATTCAGAAGAAGGATGAGTAGTTGGCATTGGTGCCACAAAATCTCTGATCACTTTTTCATCATCCACCAAATTATTCTCTCTCAAGGAATATTTAATCTTTGAGTCTCTCCAAGCATTTTTGTCATTCAAGACGGATTGTAACTGATCAACATCACTTTGCTTATCCTTGAAATTGCAAATGATTCCATCCTGATTCTCCTTCACAATCCCATTTTGAGGTTCAAGTTTTCTGGATTGAGGACCATTTTCATTGCATTCAATAGGTTTAGACTCAGGCCTCTGGCCCATAGTTCCATGGGAAAAAAACTGTTCACTATCTGCAAGATGCATCATTCACAATATGTAAACCGCATAAAATCTTAGTTCCAATTTTGAAACTTGCATCTTGAAAGCATGAAAAGATCTATTTTCCTACAACAATTTAAGAAAATGAATAAAACCAAAAAAGTTAGTTATGAGGTTCTTCAGAATCAATTTCCCTGCCATCTTAAGCAACATGTCCTGCAAGTTTTAGTTAATTGAAAAATGAACAAAACTTCTGCATACAAACTTGACCAGATTAAGGCTCTAACATCAACAACATATAAGACACCAAGGATGATACCACCAAAGAGGCCATAGTCACCGGGACTATCCAAAGTATCAACAATGTATAAAACACCAAAGATGATACTAACAAAGAGGCTATAGTCACTGGAACTATCCAAAGGTTCAACAATGCTCAAAGTTACAGGAATGATAACTTCAGGTACCAAAGATGAGCTAGGTATCCAGTAAAACTTGAATAATAGAAATAATACTACCATCACATTCCTTACCAAATTTCATGTTTCACATTCAGATGTCAAAGGATGGAAAATGGAAAACTCTGGACTCTTTTCCATCTTGATAATATCTTTATACATACCGCTTTGACATTTGTCTATTAAAGAGGCATCAATGAGCACCAATGAAGCCACTCTAGGGAAAAATAAAATAACAAGAAGACAAAATCAGCAGAATAGAAACAAATCCAGATGAAAATGTCAGATTTTCTTTCAATTGATCCTGTACACAACTATAAACAGATTTATACAGCTATCTGAAATATATTTGTACAGCTATCTGTAACAAGGCATTGGTAAATGAGAGACAATTCGGCAAATCGGTGACCATAAAGTTTAATGTAAAGAAGAGAACAAGTGAAGAAGGCCTATAATTGACAAAGAATAAAATGAGTCTGAATCCTATGCTTACATTAGCAAGTCGATTAGGAACTGATACAAAATCTAAAATACACCTAAGCATATTTCAGGGTCAAGAACTAAAAGTTGAGCAAAGAGAATTAAATCACAAATCTAATAATATCTCAATGAGTTTCTTCAGTGTCTTTCCTATATAGAAGTAAACAGCGAGAACAAGTTATCTATAGTATAAATTAACGTTTTGAGGCAGTGGAGAGAACTAATGAGCATAACTCAAGCTATTATCCTTACTTCTTAGCTCAAAAACCCATCAATATTTGTCAACATGGACCGGTTAATAGATTTCAAATATAATGACAAGATAATCTTCCGAAAAAGAAAAACAAGGTTCTCTGAGGCTGATACTTTCGGGTAACGATGTGATTCTTAAATCTGTCTTCTATCAGAGCAAAAGGACAAGAACAAATATTGAACTTTTGGGGAAGTTTACAAGTATTTCTAAGACAAAAACAATTACTATTATTTTAAGAGATCAAGAAAGCAGCTCCTATGGGCCCTCCTCTTACAACCAGACCAACTCCTTTCTGTCTGGCAGCTCCTGATTGGATCTCATCCATCATCATCACAATTAAAAACCAAAAATCAAGAAGAAAATTGAGAAACTCCCAGATGGGTTTCCTCACTTAGATCCCAGTGGGAAACTAAATGACAGGAAATGAATGATGTGAACCAGATTCCAAGAAGCACCAACACTCAAAAGCCGGAACCAGAACTAGAAATTGAAAAGAGGAAAAAAAATCATAAAAATAGATAATGCAATACCTCTCTGTTCAGCCAGAAGAAGTCAGCAAACTTCTTCCCTTCTCTTCTTTTCAGGCACCGGAATCAAAAAGCTGTGTGTCCTAAACGTGAGTGACAACAAAGAATATGATTAGAACCAACACACCCAATAAACCCACAATAACAACAGAAGGTTTTTAGATCAACCCCGTGAAAAGTCGCACTTAGCATAAGGAAAACAAGTAGAAAAAAAGGAGGAGGAGAGAGAAGCAAAAACCTTGATGAAAAAAGTTTGAGGAAGAGTAGAAAAAAAGAAAGAATGAGACAGAATAAACAAACGGAAATCTGTCTCTGTAATTAATGCCCACGCAACCTATGAGCAGTTAACGCCTCTCTCTGTCAAAACCCCACCACATTAAATTGGCCTCAGCTTTTGCATTAATTTTCTTTAGCATTTCCCAACTAAACAGCCCCAAACCAGAAAAGGAAAGGCTGAGCTTCAAACTTTGCAGGGCAGGGCCAAAATAAATGCAAATGGATTCTACTTCTACCGTAGTCATCACCTTTGAGTTAAGTAGAATGAAGCAGAGAAGATTTGTAGGTAGAAGTTAAGAAAAGAGAAGGGGAAAAAAAAAGAGAGAGATGGAGATGGTGTGGTATCACTGTCAATACAAGTCAATTTTTTTTTCAAAATAAACAAAAATAGTTTTTATCATTACTTTATTAAAATAGTTAAGTAATTTTCGAGAATTTACTTCTTGTGCAAGAAAAAATTACAAGAGGAAAAAGAATATCAATATAAGGATGCATATCAATTTCTTAATTCTTTTGATTCTTTCTTTTTCTTTTTCCAATGGGTCAAACGAATTGAATAAAATGCTCTTACCTTCGATGAACTAAATAGAAAATGGAGAAAATCTTATGAAGATATATTCTTCTAAGCCAATTCTAACACATATATTCAATAGTAGTATACGTTACAATAACATATACAGCAAATGTAAAAGAAAACGAAATACCTTTAGCCTTTGTTATTTGTGTTTGAAGAGTCAACGTTTTGGAATTCTTCTAAGCTCTCAATTTGATGGTGTATATTTTTTCAGAAGAGAAAAGAAGCTTATGGACCTCCAAAACTTGCAAGAAAAGCCTATATGAAGGTGCTCCTATCAAACACATTATCAGTTACCATCAAAACAGGAATTTATACCTATTAATTACATAATGTTTGGACCATTATTACTAAGAATATTAAAATTTCTCACATTCTTTCACTTATTCTATACGTTTAACTTGGTATTAAATCCTAATCTAATTCAAATATAATATACAAATCATGGTAATGACCCTGTTTGGAAATCAGTTGATTGCATTAGTTGTTAGTTGATTCTATCAGCTGGTCTAACCAGCAGATTGCATTAGCTATTTATTAGAGATGTTTGGTAAAATTAGTTGTTTAGTATTAGCTATTTATGTGTAAAATAACTTATAAGAACATGACTTTAAAAAAATTATAAGGGTATGAATATTATATATCTTAGTATTTAGTTGAATATTCTTATAGGAATTTAGATTTTAGTTTAATTCTACAAAAAAATAAGTTTATACTTTTAATAAAAATATAGAACATATAATAATAATGATGGTGACGATGATAAAAAGTTTTTTATGTTTGTAAATTAACCAACTCCTTTTTAAGGAAATTTGTTTTGTTATCTTGGTAATTTTCTTTTGTAAGAAATATTTTTGCCAATGTTTTGGTATTTATAAATTTACTTTTAAATTTTTCATAAAAATATAAATAAATTTTGACATTTTTCGTTAAAACCTAAAATAATTTAGTCAACTTCTAAAAGTAAAATTAATAACTTCATATGTAATAATCGTACAATTTTATTGTTGAAGCTACATGACAAACTTTAACAGTTAGATTAATACTTCTAAAATATTTG
>JAOTAW010000003.1:16149445-16160187 GCA_025629945.1 Erythroxylum savannarum
TTCGCTATGATATTATATTGCTGGATTTACAATTGAAATCTTAGAATGATTATGTATCTATAAGTTCAAATTGATGGCTAACATGTAAGAGGCGTGCTCTTAAAGAGAAACAAAACCTTGAGGTCATGGGTTCGAATCGTGGATTCCACCCATGACCAAAGAGGACAATACCTGTGGAGTGATGGTGGTAGAGGCCGGGGCTCTACAATTTGTGTGGCACAGAATAGGGCCAGGGTTAGTGGCAAAGACGATCTAATGCCTATTAAGTGACCGCACCTTCAATCATACAATCTTATTAGTCCTAATTGAAATTAAAATCTGAAGGACGCTATGGAAATCATTTTTTTTAATTTAATTTTCCATTTCGTCAATTCATATTTTCTATAGGAAAATTAGAGAAAAAGAAAACTATGCTCAGTTTGGTTAAAATTAATATCTATGAACAATGTAATACATGTTAAAACAATAAATAATATTAAAATTTCAATATTGAGATCATACAACAACATATTTGGGAAACATTTTTTTGGTCATTTGAATGTAATGTGTTTTCAACAACTTGGAGTGCAGTGGTTGTCCACTTTGGGACCTATTGAAACAGATTACAAAAACTTGACTATGATAGTGAAGCAAGGAAACCTGTCCTATACATTCCATGGCATCAAAGGTGGTAAACTGGAAGCCTTGAAAAATAAAGACTATAATGCCCAAATTTGCTATAGTTTTTTGTTGCAGATGCAGAACTCGGAAGGCAAACCTCAACAGCTACATTCCCCTGCCTTACAACGTCTTCTCAGGAAGTACCAACACATATTTCAAACTCCATCCCAATTACCCCCATACCGTACTCAGGATCACAATATTCCGTTACAGTGCCAAAGCAAACCAGTTAATGTACAACCCTGTAGATACCCTTATTATCAGAAGATAGATATTGAAAAGCAAGTCAGAGAGCTTCTTCAGAAAGGATTAATTAGACCAAGCAAGATTCATTTTTCCTCCCCATTATTACTCGTTAAAAAGACGGATGGTAGTTAGCACTTCTGTATTGACTACCGTGCACTAAATGAAATCACTGTAAAGGACAAGTTTTCGATTCCGGTCATCGACGAACTTCTTGATGAACTCTACAGGTCACGAGTATTCTCCAAGATCGACTTACGATCTGGTTATCATCAAATCAGAGTCGCAATGAAAGATGTCCACAAAACAACCTTTCGAACCCACGATGGCCATTATGAATTCTTGGTTATGCCATTCGGCTTAATCAATGCTCCAGCCACTTTCCAATGCTTGATGAATGACATTTTTTGGCCTTACCTACGTAAGTACATTCTAGTATTTTTTGATGATATTTTAGTGTATAGTACGACGTGGGAAGAACACTTGAATCACTTGCAAATGGTATTGGAACTATTGCTTCAACATCAATTGTACGCAAAGGAATCGAAATGTTGTTTTTGTGTCCAACAGGTTGAGTATTTGGGCCACATTGTTTCTGACCAAAGAGTTGTTGTTGATCTAACAAAAATACAGCCAGTTCAAGCATGGCCACAATCAACAACGGCCAAAGGGGTACTTGGATTTTTAGGTCTTGCGGGGTATTATCGCAAATTTATTTGTGGGTTTGGTAGTATTTCTGCTCCTCTCACTCAACTTTTGACCAAAAAATGGATTCCATTGGACATTTGGATGTACTATAGCTTTCAACAAGCTCAAGCAAGCCCAGTCATCTCCACCAGTTCTGCAATTGCCAAATTTTTCTAAAACCTTTGTCGTAGAAAGTGATGCCAGTGGTAAGGGGATTGGGGCCATCTTTTCATAAGAAGGACAACCCATCGCCTACTATAGTGAAGCTCTTAAAGGTTCTATGTTGACTCTCTCAACTTACGAGAAAGAGATGCTTGCTATTGTGAAGGCCATTAGGAAGTGGCGATCATACTTGTTAGGTCGGCCCTTTGTAGTTCATACAAACCAAAGAAGCTTAAAGTACTTACTCGACCAGAGGATTGCCACTCCAGCTCAAGCTCGATGGATGCCTAAACTAATGGGGGTATGATTATGTCATTGAATATCGTAAAGGAAAAGAAAATCAGGTGCTGATGCCTTGTCTAGAGTGGTTGAATTTCATATGCTCACACTGTCCATTCCAGACTCAACATGGTGGTTTATGTTACAACAGTAGGTATCAACTAACCCATTATATTAAAAACTACAGGAAGAGTTTTTGTCTCAAAAGGACTTAATGTTTAGCAAAAAGGATGGAGTTTGGATAAAGCAGGGTAAGGTATTTTTGAGTCGTAATAGCTCTTTAATTCCTCTCATACTCCAACACTCACATGCTACACCTCTTGGGGGCCACTTCGGGTGTAAGAAGAGTTTGAATAGAATTAAAGCACATTTCCTGTGGCCTGGCATTCGAACAACAATAAAGAAATTCATTCAAAATTGTTCAACCTGCCAATGCTATAAAACAAACACCTTGAAGCTAGCAGGTCTTCTTCAACCTTTATCGATTCCAGAAGCTATTTAGACAGACATCTCCATGGATTTCGTAGAAGGTCTTCCTCTCTCCCACGGGTATTCAACAATCCTGGTGGTAGTCGGTCGTTTTTCAAAATACAGCCATTTCATTCCATTACAACATCCCTTCACAGCAGCGACGGCGACCAAGGAATTTATATGTAGCATCATCAAACTTCATGGGGTTCCATGCTCTATTGTAAGTGATCGCGATAAAATTTTCCTTAGTTCATTTTGGCAACATTTGTTTAAACTCCATAGCACAGAACTAAAGTTAAGCTCTAATTATCACCCTCAGATTAATGGGCAAACAGAGGTTGACAATAGGACTCTTGAACAATACCTTCGTTGCTTCACTGGTGATCAACCACGACGTTGGGTTGATTGGTTACCTTGGGCCGAGTTAAGCTAGAATAGTAGCTGCCACTCTTCTACTGAAATTTCACCATTTGAAGCTATCTACGGTATCAAAACCCCTGTTGTTTTACCATATGTTGCTGGCACCACAAAGGTTCAGTCTGTCGATGATTACCTCCGATAACGATCTGACATTCTCCGTGACTTAAATCTGAACCTACAACGAGCTCAAGAACGCATGACAATCCAGGCTAATCGACATAGAGGAGAGGTACAATTTCAGGTTGGTGATTGGGTTTATCTGAAACTCCAACCATATCACCAATCTTCTGTCACATTTCGAACCTCTACCAAACTGTCTCCACGCTACTTCGGTCCCTTCCAAATTCTAGAATGCGTTGGGCTCGTTGCTTATCGTCTTGACTTACCTCTTGGGTCAAAGATTCATGCTGTGGTACATGTGAGTTTATTACGAAAACACTTGGGGGATCGTCCTAAGCCCTTGGTAGCCTTACCACCAGTTTTTGATGAATCTGTCATTCTTCCTCAACCTCTCCAAATTTTGGATCACTGCGTGTTGCAAAAAGGGAAATATCACCCAGTTACTGAGGTTTTGATGAAATGGGCTGGCACTACTAATGAAGATGCCACTTGGGAAAATTTATGACGATTTTCTAAGACTTATTAGGATTTTGTCCTTAAGGACAAGGACTCTATAAGGGAGGGGCAATGATGCGGTTTTCTTCTCTCTAGTTAGTAGAATTCATTTCATATAAGGGAACGCGTGGTGCATGAATGGAGGAAGAGTGGCTCTCTTTTATGGGACACGTGGTGTACGAATGGAGGGAAATTGGGTCTCTTGTTGATTAGTTACTGTTGCTTGCATTTCTATAATTTAGTGTTTGTTTGTTTGACTTAGTCAGATTTATGTTATTTATACTGTAGTGATATCGGGAACCACTTATTGGGTTGCTTGATTTTAGGAGAAGTTTATTTCTTGTTCTGTTGAGTCTGATCTTGATAAAAGGCCAGTTTGAATTGAATAAAAGGGAGATTTTATAGATAATTCCTCTCTTATCCCATCTGTTTCATTTTCTATTCTCTGTTCTCTATTCTGCCGTATAAACTCTGAGATTCTCTCCCAAAAGGAAAAATTCCACTAACAGAAGATTGAGTGATAGTGACAGGTAGAAAAATCCCCCTGCTACTTATTAAAGAAATGATACATAATTGTATATCCCCCTGCTATATATATATATATATATATATAAAGAGGATATACAATTATTGAATGGAATTCAAACTTTGTCTTGGAAAAAAGGGTTAATTATATATGGTATATAACTTAATCATGATTCATGAAATTAAATCCTTAGTAGTAGAGGAGTCCAAAACAGGTGTAATCGTAAGTCTCTATAACCGCCCTCCTTTCACTTTATACTCCAAAGTCCCCACTCACGTTTCAGTCACCCAAATTCAAGCCTTGACCAATCATAACAAAATAAGAGTCCACTGTAAAGCAATAGATATCGCACCGAATCATTTGATATGTGTTGTACCGACTAAAAAACGATACAGTATTAATTAGTACTACCCAAAATATTCATAAATATTGGTTCTAATTTGCAAAATATAAAAAATATGGGACTAAAATGAAAAAAAAACTTCACATGATCTATCTAACCATAGCCGCCCCTCTGGTATCTCAAACTCCTAACCTAATATTTTCCTTCACATTATCTCTCCTCTTTGCCTTAGGCTCTCCACTCTTCAATTTTTCAGATCATTGTCGTCCATCGTCAATCTTCAATCTTCAGATCTTTGCCATTGTACATATGTTTGCTTGCTTTGCTTCTCTGTTATTTTCATCCCTTTGCTAATTAGTCTCCCTTATGGACCTATTTGCACACTACTCTCGGTAGGGAACTTGTGATACAAAATTTACGTGGTGTGTGTAGTGTGTTGTGGTGAGTTTGTGACACTAGAGCAATGTATTGTGGTTGTGGTGGTATGATGTCTGGTTTGGTGCATGTGGGTATACTAGTGTGGCCTCGTGTAATTGTGTTGTGGGTGGTGTGACTTGACTTGTGGAATATGAATTGTGTTTGTAAGGGTGTGCTACTGGTGTTGGTGTATATGGGTTTGGCCTGGTGAGTATAAGTGGATGTGGTTGTATTGGTCTAGTGAGTGCGGCTAGTATTGGCATATATGTGGTCTGATCTAGTGCATGTGGGTGGATGTGGTTGTGCTGGTCTGGTGTGTGTGGCTGGTGTTGGAGTGTGTGGTCTGGTCGGGTGCATTTGGCTACTGTCAATGTGTGTAGTCTAGTCTGGTGCATGTAACTAGTGTGGCCTTGTGCATATAACTGGTGTCACCTTGTGAGGTCTGGTCTAGTATGTATGGTCTAGTTAGTTGGGTAATGGGTGGTCAGTTAGGTTTATTATATAGGATTGATTAATTAGAATTAATAGAAGGATTGTTCAGTTTTGACTTTTTATTAGATAAATTTTTGTGTGTTTTCTCTTTTTTTTTTATGACTGGATAATTTCAATTAAGAGAATTTAATCAATTGATTAATACTTAAAAAATTGATCAATCACAGTTGCAAATCACAATCTTTTTATTTTATTTTCTTTTGCTTTGAAACATTAATAATTATTCATTTATATTACTAATTTTGATTATATGTACTTTGGATTGGATAATGTATTAATAATTAATCGTTCTTAATTTTAATTACTTAGAAATTAATAATTAAATATAAGGTGATTTAATTTTTCTATAATTATATTAAAACTAAATTAACATCATTTTTCATGATTACATTAAATGGTTTATAAGATTTGCTCCGAGTATACTCAATTCATTAGTTCAAAAATTAAACGAATCTGCGTATTCATGATGTGAAATTGCAAATATTTAAACAAATCTTAATATTCATGTCTTGTAGGTATTGGGAAATAGAAATGTAGATTTAAATCATGATTTTTGTTTGATTTAATGTTATGAATCTCTTTTTGGGAAAAAAATTTATTATTACCATGAAATTATCTACATTAACAACTTTTTGTGATGCTCGAAGATATTTTATTATAGAGTTATCTATTTTATATCCTTAGATACATAAGTCATTCAATAAATAGTATCAATCTAAGTAGTAAGTCTATTGCTATTCCAATGTTAGACTGATATAGTTTGGATTTTAGAATTATTCATTTGACTTTTTAATATGTCTATTCCACATTCAAATTGTTTACTCTACATTCTTAATTTAATTTTGATAAATTTATTTATTTTATAGATAAATGGAGGAAAGTTTAAGTACTCCTAATAATTCAGTCACTTCAAGTTTAAGAAGATTCGATGATCCAGCTTGAGCTCATGCTAGATTGGTTCATAGAATAAAGAATCATACCATTTGTTTGTATTGCAATAAACAATTTAAAGGTGGATAAATCACTACGTTAAAGAAGCATTTAACTAGGATCAAAGGTTGTGAAACCTTGTAAGAAAGTTAATCATGATGTGAAATGAAAAATAAAGACTTTACTTAAAGAGTATCAGCATGAGAAAGATAGAAGGCAAAAATTGAACTACGAAATTGGTTGTGAAAATTCTTTTGTTGGAGTTTAGGATGATAGTAAGGATGTTGAAGGTGGTAGTATTCTTACCCAATAAGAAGGAAATGTTGCACCTGATGTTAGGAAAAGAAGAAGACACGTATCTAATTTTTTTTGCACTATGATAACTCCTATAGCGTAGCCTTCAATCCATAGTGCCTTATAATCATGACAATAGTTAGACGATGATATGATTCATGTATAACATTCAATGCTACCCAATCTTATTTTTATCAGCCTATGGTAGATGCTATTACCTCTTACGGTCCATAAGACAAAGCTCCTTTAATTGATTACTACAAAGGTACACTTTTGAACAACTATGTTTATGAAATAAAAAGTTATTTGGATAAAAGAAGAATGAATTGGGCTACTTATGAATGTTTAATCATGCGTGATAGTTAGACAAATAGAAGCCATAAGCCTATGATTATTTTTTTGTTTATTCTAAAAAAAGAAAATATTTTTGAAGTCTATTCATATATCTAGCCTTGTTAGGAATACTGATACTATGTTTCAGATATTTCATGCAGTTGTTAATGAAGTTGGGTCAGAAAATATTGTTTAGTCTATTACTGACAGTGATTTTGCTTATAAAGTAGCTAGAAGAAGATTGCAAAACAAGTATGATTCTTTTTATTGGACTTCTTATATTGCACATTGCATTGACTTGATGTTGGAAATATAAGAGATGATAAGTATTTCTATTATTGATGTGTAGAAAGCAAAAAATTTGACAAAGTTCATCTATAATCATACATAGGTCTTGAATTTGATGAGAAAGGATTTCACGAATGGTAGGAATTTGTGTCGTCCTATTATTACAAGATTTGTACTATTGTTTTTACTTATCAACCAATTCCAATAACAGAGTGGCAACTAAGGCTACCGAGATGGGGCTCAAGCTAGGGACCTTGCCATTTAAATATCTTAGCATACTAGAGGAAGCTCTCAACTATTGAATGCCAACCTTTGATGGAATCACTCAATACAAGAATCCATCAATGGACCAATCAGTACTTAAGCTATGGCGGGTGGCTTCAACTCATCCAATCGATTCTCAGCAACTTATCTATTTGTCAGCTCAACCATCTCTCTTTGAGTAAGAGCATCCTTAAGGAAATCGATCGCAAGCTCTGTCTATTCTTATGGAATATATTAAGCCACAGTTGCAACAAAGCTAAAATAAGCTGGACCAAAATCTGCAAACCAAAACGCCAAGGTAGGCTACGATTGAGTTCCTCGAGACTGATCAGCAAAGTAAGTATGGCGAAAAGTTTGTGGTGGTTCTGTAGCAAACAAGAGGATTTATGGGTGAAGTGGATTCATAGCACCTTTATAAAACATAGTAGCATCTGGTTATTAAAACAAAAGCAAGGCATGTCAGGTACACTCAAGGACATTTTAGAAACAAGAAGTTGGATGCCTAATCTAGTTGTCCATAAGATAGGGAATGGTCAAAACACTCTTTTCTAATATGATAATTGGCACAGTAAAGGTCCCCTTTTTCAAATGGAAGAACTTCAATGCTTACGACGGTTGGTGAGTGCAGAAACTAAGATAAGTCGATTAATAAGAGATAACCGATGGTTTTGGCCTTTCCACAACAACAGATACTCTAGCTTCATCCTTGATCACATACCAAACTATCAGCAGAACCAAGATGATCAAATCCAATAGGCAGCCAATAGTTCAGGTCACTTCAACGCTAAGAAATGTAAAGCGCTACTACAGGCAGATCTAAACACGAGAGTTGAATGGAACACACTGATTTGGGACATTGATATTAAAGCTACTCACTCTTTCATACTCTAGTTGTGCATAAACGAGGGATTGCTAACTAAAGACAGGCTAAAGTTTCGGATTAATAATCTCACCAATAAACTTTGCAATATTGAGATGGAGAATCTGGACCATTTAATAGTTGAATGTCATTACACTAAAGAGATATGGAGCATAATCCAAGCCAAAATGAGCAAACACTCTTAGGTATATACTTGGAAGGACATTGTAACTTGGTTATGTAATTTCAAAACCATGAACAAAGCAGATTACATGACCTTGAAGATAACCTGGGCCACTATGGTATACTATATTTGGAAGGAGCGAAATAACCGAATATTCAAATAAGCAAGCAACTCCTTGGAGACATTATATCTGGAAATCATCAATCAATGTAAGATGGGCTTGATAGCTAGAGGTATCCACACCAACATGTCAACATGTCTATGACAGTAATGGAATCTTAGTTAAACAACTTTTTCTCCCAGATCACTAGGAACTTTACTTATAGCGATAGATATTTTGGTTATATTTCCTTAGTTGTGAGCATCATAGGCTGTACATAAACTAAAGTTATTATCTTTCAAAGATACTTTATCGATTAGGTGGATCCAAACATATTTCTTGAAAGGAAAAAGCTTATAGGAAGTAACTAAAACCTACTCTACATCTTGGTTTCTCTCCCAACTCCTAAAACTATAAAGTCAGCTAATTGGAAGCTATAAATTTATAATTGAGAATGGTGGAACACAATCCTTACACTATGACAAGTAGAGTAAAGTTGGTTCTCTCCTTAGCATACAAACATTTCCAGAAGCATTTAGCATAATTCTAAGCTCTTCAAAGGTGAACTTATTGATTACTGACAATCAATGGTCCAATTTCCCTTCAAATGTTGCACACATCATTCTTAACTATAACCCAGATTTTAAGAAGCCAGATAGCTATCAATGGCTTGGCCATAACCTTAGATTTTTCATAAACAGATCATATAGATAACTTATAAAGAAGAAAGAGATAAAGCAAAGTTGGCGCAGCCTAGTTTAGAGTTACAATTTACTACCTAAGCTATCATTTTTCAAGTGACTTGCTGTTAATAATAGAATAACCATTCTAGATTCTTTAGCAACATTTTCTTTAGCAACATTTTCTTTAGCCTCCTATAGAGAAACATTATGACACTATGCTAGAATAGCTTTTATAATTACAATCAAGGTGATATTTTACAATGGATAGCAACTAATAAGAGCTAAACCAAAGGAGATAGAGAGGTACTCCTAATAGTATTTGCATCATATATGTTCAAAATATGGGCTGAATGCAATAATAAATGCCTTAGAGGAAAATAAAGCAAAGAGGAAAAAAGTTTTGGTTGAATTGATACAATGGATAAGGGAACAACTTCTAATTTCTAAAGTTTCAATGTCAGTTTGAGAATGACAGAAGACTAGAGATTAGCTACCCCTTAATACACCGATATATATATATGTTCCATATGTAAACGAATCTTATATATAAAGTGTGACATTAAGTGCTGTCGTGTATTAGCTTAGCCAATATATACTTTAGAAGGCTAATAAAGTGTAGTATTTATTGCTAAAATGTACTCTCATAGCTATATTTCACAGCATGTGCTCTTGGCTAAATTAATTTATTTCTTTTAAATTTAAAAATTAAGCCAATTCATTGTATAACTTATACATGTCATCTATGTACTTACTGTTTTTTTTAACTTATTGTCATCAAACTTTCACCTTTTATTTTCATCTATCAATTGATTTATTATATAATTTTCCCTTTCGTGAAAGCCTTCTTTTATCCATATGAAAAATTTACATCCCCCTTCCTACAACAATGTGATAATAAAAATTATTCATTATCAAATAATAACTACTTTATTATTACTAACTTACCTACCTTATAATTGGGGCATGATTAAACCTTCTTCTAGCAGTAGCTCAAGAAGTCATCAAAGGACTTCAAATTTTACATCAATAAATAATATGCTCATCATATTGCTTTTAACTACAAGTTCTTCCTATTGATTTCAAAGATTTACATTCCATTATTTTTATAAAAAAATTATACCAATAAAATATCAAACATCATTATGTGACATAAACTAGTATAATACACATCTAGTAAATACATGATAAGAGATGGGTAATAATATGATAAATCATTTCATTTTTGGACAAAAAATGATATTTTTATACTCATCCCTTGAAATCCTTATGTGTTTATGCTTATCCCCTTATGCAAATTCATTACGAAATAGTTATGATTAAAGCATCAAATTACAAGTATTCAACCTCTAAGGTAATAAACACTAAAACTATAGTTTAAGAAATTCCCTATGAGACTCGGTAGATAAGGTTAAGAATTTTCCTATGTTTGGATTCTCAAGAAGGCTCTTTGCATTTTCGAAGGCATCACTTGAAACAAACAATGTTCTTTCCC
>JAOTAW010000003.1:16160297-16172048 GCA_025629945.1 Erythroxylum savannarum
GAACCTCACATGCCATGCATTTCACCTAAGGAATAAACAATAGAGAACATCCCCTTAATTTCTTCACAATCCTTAGAAAAATTAAATCCTAAAAACTAGAAAAGCTAAATCAAACTATATAAGGAACCCAAATTTGTACAGATGCATACCCGGTTGAATGACTCCATCATTGTCATAATGAACAGATATAGTTTTCAAAATCGATGACTGTTTTAAAACTACTGATTTGCCTAATACTGTATAGACCATCAGGGCATCACGACCACCCCATTTTCATCTATGTTCTTTGGAAGAATTGAGCAATCATTACACAACATATAGTATATACAATCACACATTCATTTAATAGCTTCTTAATAGAAAATGAAATATAGTGAATATAGAAAGAGAGTTAAGTCGAATGAGACTAAAAACTTTTAAGAAGAAGATCGAACATAAAAGGCAAGCGGTGATTAGATTTTAGTGAACAAATTTGTTGTGCACCGATTTGTTCCTCAGCAAGTAGGATTCTGCCATATACCTCCCATCGCAGCTCATTTTAGGCATCAAAAAATATCTACCATGTCAACATTTCGTGATAAATTTATATTAATGGTTTTATTCTAAAAAGGCAATATAAACAAAAACATATGATAGATATAATTATTTTTCTTGGGTAATCAAGAAACAACACACCCTACATGTGATATGAGGATCATTTGATAACTTGAATCCATAAGCAGTGTGATCAATGACTTTCAAAAGTACACAATTAGGCTCGAATTTTGAATCCAACAACGAGAAGGTCTTAAATGAAATAATCAATATAGAAGTAGAGTGAACAATTAAATAAGGCCAAAATATTCATCAAAAGTTAATTTTTTAGCCAGCCAAAAATCCATGCACATGGACATTCTAAGTTTTCCACTCACCTTTAAAGATTAATAAAACCCAAAGCATATCTCACAGATTAATAAGTGATATGACATCTTTAAGATTAAAAGATTTCTACATAGATATAATTCATAATCTTTGGTCTAGGACATATTTGAACACTGTAAATGGTGGAAGGTCATCAGTGAAAAAACCATTCAAAAGATATCACATACTTTGATGTCGGTTAGATTGTTATTCAAAAGATATTGATTAGATCGGTACTTGATATTATATTCCTAAATCAAGATCTAAATGTTAGGTATATATGACTATAGTGTGTTCAAAAACATACTCTACAAACAACTAAAAATGCCTAGACCATCAACAGAAAAATCGAAACATCAAATTGCGTGATCCTCATAGTTTGAAGGCAATAAACGAGTTTCCAAGATGTTTTGGGTAAATTTTGCCTCATATACCTGTGGTTTCTAGCTTTTACATATGTTAACATTTTACCCAGTACCTCAAAGGACCATGGAATCATCTTATTAAATTAGCTCTTGTCTAAGAACATCGCACTAGTAAAAAGGAACCAAACTTGCCCAATTTGTTTCTACAGAATTTCAAGAGCCAACAAAAAAGGTGATGAGAAGGGCTTAACACCCCCCCCCCCCTCTTGGCGATGATTTTAAAAATTGTCGACAAAAGGTCACCAAGGTGATCCTACCAAAAGTTGAAAATCATTGCCAAAGGGTCATTAGTGGTGACCCTTCTAAATGATTACCCTTTGATGACACTTCAAAATCATCACTAGAGGATCAAAATTTGGTGACGATTTTCACAATTATCACCAAAGGGTCACTAAGAAAAAGGTTTTCCAAATGTTAAGATTTGGGAGTTTTAGCTACTATTTTAAAAAATGTAGCCAAAAGTACTTTTAGCTACAATTTTGAAAAGCGTAGCCAAAAGTGTCACTTTTAGCTACGTTTTTTTAAAACGTAGCCAAAGGATCACTAAGGTGATCCTCCCAAAGGTTGACCATTTGGAGACAATTTTGAAGATTGTCAACAAGTCACTAAGCAAAGGGTTTTCCAAATGTTATAATTTTTAGACCAAAAGTGCAACTTTTAGCCATGATTTTGGAAATTAGCTTTTGGTGCTTATCTAAAGTTAAAATAATTTTACAAGACCAACCAAGTATGGGTCAATTACATTAGGAACAATTGGCCATTGTCCAAAACAAATTTATTTTTCAATTAATCGACTTCTACTTAATGAATCAAATCTATCAAAACTTGATTTTTTGAAAACTTTATCTCTTCAATCTTAATTTTCAGAAAATAATTATAAAAATTAAAAAATAAAATAAGTTTTTGACGTTTGTAAGTTGAACCTTAATATGAATATAAATAAAATTTATTTATTATATAACATTAATGTATAACAAAAATAAAGATTTATTTGTATGATAAAAAATTTAAATAATGCATTTTTAAGTTTTATACAAATAAAATTTTTATAAATGGATATTAACATTCAAGATTGATTTACTATTTATTTAATTTTTTATGAAAACTTGAAATGCTCATTTGTATATATTGCAACTTTTACCTACAATTTTGAAAAACATAGCTACAAGTGTCACTTTTAGCTATGCTTTTTAAAAAACGAAGCTAAAAGAAGCTTTTGGTGACGATTTTATAAAAACATCACCCAACGCTTAGCTTTTGGTGATGACTAACTTACTTTTAGCTGCGATTTTTAAAACGTAACCAAAGAGTTACCTTATTGTAGTGCTAAGAATTATTTTGAATATGCAATAGGCCATTCAATACCAACTTGGCTTACCTCAACTTTGAATATAATACAAACACATTTGTTTTTTTATTCTACTTAAATTTTCACGACACCTTTGTTTATTTACAACAATATAATGCTAACACAACTGCCATTTAGCTGATAAAATGCGTGTGACGCCAACATCACATTAGATCCATAACCATGATAAAACTAAATATCAAATTAAAAAAACAGAAGTAAAAGAAAGTCAAAACACGTGTTTGAGACAAGACTATGAGACGGATTAGGCAAGTGAGGAGGTAAAGAACTTGAATTTCACAGATGGATGAGTTGCTTTGATCACCTACCGGAAAGGCATTGGCTGTATGATTTCTCCTTCGATTGATTTGTGAAATATTGCCGATGAATTTCTGTTTTGATGGGTTTATATTTCACTAATAGGTTACTTCGATTGTTTTAATGGTAAAAGAAAAAAAGTACATAATTAATAAAAAAAAACACGGGAGTATCCTAAATGCGATCCAAAAGATTCATTTGTTAAACTACTTCCCTCTCACACGTAAATCAACGCCCAAAGCAATGCCAATTGCTTTTAGCAACGAGTTCCACATCAACTTGTATTAGTATACAAGGCTTTAATTTGCTGCAAATGGAATCTTCTCAATTTTACTGAAATTCCTGGAGTTATTGATGCAGATGGGCCACCGGAAGCAAGAAAGTTTCAGGCTTGCATCTCCCCAGTCCTATTTAAAATATTTATTGGAAGTTGTTAAATAAAGACATCACCATTATGTATGTATTCAAATATTGTAATGTATAATGAATAGCAAAGTCAGGAAGCATGACAAGTGCTTCAGATATAAAAATCAAAAAATGATATTAAGATAAGGACACGGTGTGATGTGATTTGCATTTTCGTTTGAATAATATCTGAAATCACGACTTCGTGACGTATTAGTACAATGGACGGCTTTCTTCAGAACTTGTGGCAACACATAGTCAGTGTACCTTAGCCTAGTCATGGCAAATGACGAATTGAAACTTGGGGTCTGTGTCTTTGACTTGACAGATAAGGGTAAATAACCAAAAGAACTTCCATGTAGTTAAGTGATGTAAATGCAGTGATGTGGATACCGTACTATTCTGGCCGGTGTAGTTAAGTGATGTAATAAATGCGAGTCAGGTATGCGATCTGTTTCCAGGGCTTCAAGCTAATTTGCAGAGTTTTTACAAATTGTAATATAGCAAGTGTCCCTGCAGTCTGTCTTGTAAGACGCAGTAGCATATGCAAGCGGGGGTATTGATCCAGATGCTGTTAGACACGAACATGTAATAGAACTTAGTGTGGCCAAAAATATTACCAGTGGAGTATAATTTGCATCAATTGCGATACTCGAGTTAATTAACACCTTCAGGATTTCCTTTTCCTTAAAATTATGTTAGTCTTGTTTCAAGTCTTGGTATTATTAGCTAAAACAGGAACTTTTATCGAGCATGTCCGCAAATAATTCAATTTACAATGCCTGGAATATGATCTGAAGTCCATGCTTAGGACGTATTGTGATTATGTGAATCGGTGAATGGACATAACTTGGTGACAGAGAGAGACTATAATGCTGTAGGATCATAGAGAGTGCGATCTTCAATTCTGCAACTGCAAAGTTCATCCCAACACAACTACGAGGTCCTAAACCAAATGGCAGGTACTCAGCTTTATTCTCTCTTGCTGCTCTAGCCCCAAAATCTGCGAATCTGTCTGGTCTAAAAAGATGCACATCTGCTCCCCATATTTGTTCATTGCTGTGAGGTGCTAGAACCGGAAGGGACAAGGTGGTTTTTGCTTGAACAAGTGCCTTCCCCAATCTGACTTCTCTTTGGACTTCTCTTGTGAGATTGAAAACTGAAGGATACATCCTCAAAGATTCATTGATTACCATGCTCATCTATAAGGGAAAGAAGAGAGCATTCAGATATCTATTTGGGCTTAAGTAATACACTTGCTAACAAAAGTTAAGACTAAAAGGTAATGATTTCTTACCGTCTTCAATCTGCCAATGCCGTCCGGACTTGGGTTCGCGCTGCCAAATAATTCAATCACCTCTTCCCTGACTCTTTCTTGCCAATCTCTGTGAATTGCTAAAAGTAAAATAGTCCAAGTCAGAGAGCTTGTGGTTGTCTCATGACCAGCAACATAAAAAGTCTTGCACTCGTCGACGAGATCATCAACTGTTATCTGCTTGGCCTTATCATTTTCGTGGTGAGCTTTTACAAGTAGTCCAAGAAAATCAGTCCCATAACTATCCTCTTGGTCCCCAGCTACATCATCCTCTCTTTTCTTTATCATCTTCATAATAACGTCTCTTATTCCTTCTTGTAGTTGGTCTGATTCAATATCATCACTTGTCCTCCAAAAATTTCTGCAAATTAAAAGATGGTAGTTGGAAAGGTTATGCTTTAACACAAAGAGTGTAGGAAAGATGTCACTTGCAAATGTTCATATCTAAAAGATGTCTTCCAAGTCAGTTTAAGTAGATTTTTAGTCATTAAGAAAGTAAAAAGATGAGGTTTTGGGGAAGGGTGAGGTGTATACTTAATTCCAGGAATTTTAACTTTATAGTTGTTTCTGCCAACGATGTGAGCCATCCTCCCCAACATATCAAATATGTATTGCCCTTCCAAATAACTGCTTCCAAAAGCTGTCCTAGAGATGATTTCTGCTGTCAGTAACTTGAACTCATGGTACACCTCTATCTCGTTTGCGCCATCCTGTCTCCACCTTTCAATCATTGCCTCAACACTTGCAATCATTTCCAGAATCATCCTCTACAGGCGTTCACATTTTCATGGTTCTTATTCAGTGTTCTAAAAGGAACTCGGAGAAAATGAAAAGGAAAAAAACTGACCTTCAAACTCTCTCCATGGAAGGCATAGTTGGCAAGTTTACGCATCTTGCACCACTTCTCACCTTGGGATGCTACAAGTCCATCTCCCAAAAACTTATCCGCATAACTTTGGATCACGGCCTTGGTGTATGTTCCGTCCTTATTGTTCAGTACCTCTTTGACCAGCTCAGGTTCTGTGACTACCAAATGAGCTCGAGGACCATACCATGTCAGGAAGTTCATTCCTGCAAACAAACATGGATAACGACAATGCGATTCAGAAGCTAAACCAAAATTTCCATCTTTGATCAAGCCTTACCATATTGCTTGGACCAGGAATAAACATGGGGTTCAATTCTGGAGAGCATGTGGTGGGATAGTTCCATGGGAGTGCTTGTCACTTCAATTCTCATCTTGGTTATCTCTTTTGTGTTTCCATGCAGGAATCTGTAAGAAGGTCCTTTTATTCCTTGCAACCTCATCGCAGATTGTAGGCGGATTGGAGTCCACCATGTTTTCATAAGAAACTTGATGATACATGTCAGCGTAAACAAAAGCAAGCAACCTAAGAGGTAGATTGTCGAATCTTCCATGTTTTCCAAAGCCCGTATTTTCACCTATGGAGTTGTTAACAGAAGATTGCTGACTTTTCAGTGAGATGAAGATGCATCAGGAATCTTATGCTAGAGATTCTCATAGTTAAGTCCGCATAACCTCGCATGTGCGCCACGGTCCCAGTTAATAATGGATCCTCCCATATTTTAGTGGAAGGAGGGCGTTAAATTTCCTGGGGACATTATCAAACTGTGATGTAGACGTGGTTCTCTTAATCTGAAATATTTTCATCAGAAGTTGTCAACGTAAAGATGCCATCATTAAATATTCTTATGCAGTCATTGGCACTTAATAATTTACAATCAAAGTCGAGAGACATGATAGGTATCTCGGATATAAAATCATGAAAACAAATTAAGTGGAGAAGCAAAGGACAAAACTGGCGTGGTTTGCAATCTTTCAAGTGCCATCTAAAATCTCAGTAGTGAGAGGATATTGTTAATCCCTAAGGTAAGATTTTGCTTGTCATGTCAAATAATCACTGAAACTTGGTGTCTCATTCTTTAGCTTGGCAGTTGATGGTTTCACCAGTTAAGAACACGCGGAGAAGTGGCCCGTATAATTGATGCTGTAAAGATAAACTTTTGCACTCGTCATCACCGCAAGTGGCAGCTGTCAATACGTTCAATAAGTGAAAAATGTTAAAATAATTTATAAATATTTTTTTATAAAGCTAAGTATTTTTTAAAATAGAGTTTAGCCTAAATTTAAAATAATATTAGTCATAAACTTATCTTAATAGTTTAAGGTGGTACTTGACCTATTATAACCCTCTGTCTAATATGTCCATTAATAATCCAACTTTACTCTAAAATTTCTACTAATACGGTATCTTTTAGGGTAGAATTAGGCCTAAATCTAAAAACAAGTGTCCAATTTTGAACCTGGGTTATCATGTCTCGCAAGCTTCTAGTTATTTCCAGCGTTTGTACAAGTTGTTATAATTTAATCAAGTCTCGTTGGTGGAGATAGGTTTGCACAACAAATTAGGAACATAACCACACATCAAAAAGACCATAAGACTCTGGCAAAAGTATCCAGTTCACTAGAAGGGCTTTGGCATATTTTGTTATTATTCACTTCTCGAAGTTGGATCAGACCGGCAGAACCAAGAACTTTCAATCTAATGTTAGAGGTTGATGATTTCTCTTAGGAAGTTGTAGCCAAGCTAAGTTTACCACACTTAGCAAAATTTTTGTAATCAAGTTAAACTTTTTAGTGGGAGCAGTTAACTCCAACTGCATTGTATCATCTATTTGTTGATTAGTCAGACCTAATGGAAGTAGTTCAGCAAAAGCACGGTTCAACTCTCCACGTTTTCTTTTTGGAAGTTTAAAAAGATGTATTAAAAGAAAGCTCAAAAGATGTCAAAATACAAACCGGGAAGGCCAAAAGAACTACTAAAATATCAACTAATATCAGGCTTTACGGAAGCCACGACTAGCCAAGACTTGTTGATAAAATCAATCAAACAAATTTCTTAAGAACCTTGTGATCTACAAATAAAATCAGACGTTCTAAGTTTCAGATATTGTTGAACTAAGTTGAAGGTTGATTCGGATCTCTGCAATTCAATGATAAGCATGTATTGAAATATTTATTGGTGAGTTTGATTGCTTAAAGAAAATTCTGGAGTTCCTGTCATGTCAACAAAGATAAGCACAACAGATTAGTGCAAGTTTAAACACTGTCAAATCACCTTTTAAATTAAACGAGGTTCTGAAAGTCCATTCAATTATCGATAGTCAGAAGGAAAGTTTGTTTCTACCGTAGGTTACATCTCAATAACATGGATTCCCAAACTAAAGAAGAAAAGGGAAATTTGAAGATGAAAAAGAACATCAGAAGAATAGGTGGTCGTGATTCTTAGAGAGTACAATTTGGACATGGTAGTGAGAGGAAAAAAAGGCAAACCTCTAATCTATAGTCGATGCTTGATGGCTAGTCAGAGTGTGAAACAAGCCTTTGAAACATTATTAGAGAGCCATAATAATTTCCTTCAGCTAATTGAGTCACAATTTCTTCAGAGGAGCTTAATACAAAATTTGATGGTGAAACATTAAGAAATATGATGATTCCAAACGATTCGATCTTCTTTGGAGGGACTGGATCACTTGTGTGAAGGGAAGTTATCCCTGATATTTGAGAGTTCTCTAGAGCATTGTCACTGATAATGGATTCTACCTTTGAGTTGGACGCTAAACCTTCTTTAGTCTATCTTATGGATATGAAATTATACAAAGGGCCTAGAAAGTGTTAATATGGTACTAAAAGCAAGCACTTTTCCCATGGAAAATGAAGTTTAATGGAAGTCTCGTACTTTTGCTAATGCTCAAAATTTATTGCAAAGTTAAGGAGGTTTGACTGCCTGGTTTAATGTCCTAAAAGCTTTTTTCCTTTTATTTTTTTTAATATATTTATCGTACCTAAAGGGATTATGTCTGAGAAGAATTTCCATATGTGTTTGACTAGAAGCATCTTATTCATCAATCTTATGGAATAAAATCTGAGATCACCTTCATTTTCTTTGGTAAGAATAGCTCACTCTAATTGGTATTGGCTTTAGAGAAACCAACCTTATTACCTGTCTAGAAGAAGTTCTTTAACCTTCTTTTTATTGCATTCATCATGTTCATAGGTAGACAAAAATGAGTGCTTTAGTAAATGTGAAAGGCATCCAAAATAGAGATAATGAGTTTATATCTTCCTATAAAGGACAAGTTTTTTAATAAAAAAATTAAAAGAAAAAGTTTCATTAATAATGGAATTATATTCAAAAAAGAAAGATTAGGGAGTACCCTTTAACAAGAAAAGACAAGTAGTACTTTTACTTAATCATAACACATAGATAAGATACAAAATAAGTTAAAATTAAGAGAATGTTGAAGCTTCAAGTTACATTTCTGAGCAATAAAGGTTCCTTGATGTTGTCGATAATTTTAGTGACTAGGGCTACAATTGGTTTGAACTTAGATTCAAAACGTCTGGCATTCCTTTCTTTTCAAATGATCTGCACACACATGCTAACAACTGTAATTTAGGTCAACTTGGGAAGAGTTCATTAAGAAGATTACTGTTGAATAGCATTAGAAAAAGTGTTAACTTAGGTAGGCCAAAGACAGTTCAGTTTAACAGCTCCCAATATACAGTTGGTCTCCTGGCACATGAAAAATAAATGGTCCCTTGTTTCTTCATGTGTTGAACAAAATGGACAGGCAGTGTTGATGTTTAAATACCTGATTCGATCTACAATGTTGAGTCTATTCTGTATAGTGAGCCACATAAGAAATGAGGTCCTAGGAGGTAGCTTTTTATTCTAGATGATACTATAACACTCTATTTAACAAGTCTCATGTGATTTTATTAGAAAGTTGGTGAATAGGCCTATTATGCCAGAAGAAACTGTCTTGATTGAGAGGATTGGGAGGATGCTGGGGTTGTAAATGTCTAAGGCTAGCAACAAATTGCCAGTTATCCCCGTTAGTTAAATAGTCCATTTTAGTATGAAGAGGGACATTGATAGAGTGCTTTAGCATGTTTTGGGAGATGAGAACACCCTAGCTTGACCAGTTGTCGAACCACAGGGATATAAGTTTTCCATTGCTGATGGAGCAAGACATGTCATCTTGGACTAGATTTTTCAAGTGGAGTAGTTGATTTAGAAAGTAAGAATTGGTAGGGTTCTTGCTTACTTCCCATATGCTTTTACCTTTGAGAAAATAGGAGTGTATCCACCTAATCCATAGAGAGTTTCTATCTTCAAGAATTCACCAAAGTCTGTAGCACCCCTCTCCCACAAGACCCGAACCCGACATCGACGGTGATATCTGAGTCCGTGCCCCACAAGGGTGGCGTGCTAAAACACTCACTCAATCAAAAATCAGTATATATATATATATATACTGATTTTTGATTGAGTTATATATATATATTTGGATCACAAGACAATGTATGCCGAAGTCCATAATCAAATAGGGCATAAGCCCTTTTCAATCATACAAGGTAATTTACAAAAATTCTCATACGGCCAATTGGGCCCTTTCACAATAACAAACACTTTGGTCATTTCCAAAATACAACTTATACAAAAGTAAAGACATGCAATGTAGACGCGAACTGATCCCGACCTCTATTTTTCACTTGATTGCTGTAGATATATTCCCGTTAGCCTAACGTGGTATTATTCTGAGTCCTGAAAAATATTTGCAAATTTTGGGTAAGTTTTGCGAACTCAGTGAGTGACCATCATCGATGGCTCACCCAGTCATTTAACCCATAAATCATATTCACATCATTTTACAGTTCACATTCATTACAATTGAATCATTCACATCATGCATCATAATTCACATTGTTCATTATGCATATGCAGTGCACATGAGACTTACTCGCTTTCCATTGGTTACTTTGTTGTGACCGAGTGCCTAAACTGTCCCGTATCCATTGGATACCGGGTTCATTGATAACTGTCCCATAAAAGGCTCATTAAACGTTGAGCCTGAGGCTCTGAATCACTTTGAGCTCGAAGCTCTTTTTCACACGTTGAGCTTGTAGCTTTGATCGGTGGCTACTCTAGTCACAATTGCCATTATGTTTCATGCATTCATACAATGGAATGCATCACTCACAATTGCATATCCCATTCAAACACTTTCTCATCTCATCGGACCTTAGTCCAGCATTCCACACTAAAGTGGAGAATTCACAATTTCATTTATATAAAAATGCAAATACACATTTCTAACACATTTAACAATCACATTTACATATAATTTGCACTTCAACATCTCATCCATATATCACAATCATCGGACCTTCATTGTCCAGAATTCAACAATCAACTCACATTCATAATTATTCATTATCACTCAATTTACAACATAAACAAACAAACAATAAAGTAAGACCATCTAGGTCTACTCACAGTACGCTCTAGATTAGCTCCTTGCCTTTAAATTTTGGGAACGCCTGACTGCGGACCCTTGACCTGCACAGTCTATTTATGCAAAACACCCAGTTCACACTCATCAATAATTGCACACGGATAATAAATGGACTATGTACAATGCATACTTAATGACAATCCTGGGTATGTTTTAGAACACATTTTATGCTCATTCCCATTTCAAAATTCATAAGTGTCTAATTGAACTTAGACTTACACTTCATTGTACATGATCATTTACAAATTCTCCTTTCAATCTTTTACCCTTTGCATGTGTCTAGCTTATTCCTCAAGAACACTTGGTTGCTTTATAACATAACTCAATTTCTTGTCATCTCTTTTCAATCTCACATGATCTCATAATATCCAATTCCCATTCATAACTTAGCAATTTAAACATATGTACACACTTAGGCACATTGCCCATTTACACAATAACCGTAAATATATTACCCACCTAGTTTGCTTGCAAACTCCAAGTTCAAAATTGTCTTTCCCCTTATTCTTGGGTAGGATTCTGTTGGTTTCCTAAAACAAACTAAATCTCATTCTATAGGAATCCATTTAAAGATCCCACAATGCAAAATCACTAAAATTGATTCTAGAACATTTAAACCCAAGCATTTTCTAAACTCCATAAACTAGAATCCTTCC
>JAOTAW010000003.1:16208112-16221346 GCA_025629945.1 Erythroxylum savannarum
ATGAAAAGTTTCAATTTATTCACGGTGTGAATGCTTGTATGGACAAAACAACTTCTCCATAGATTTTAAGGTATTCTACATTTTTAACTTATCTTGATTTTGATCTAGTCTATATAACCATTGAAACCAAGATTTTACAATTTGGTTATAAATTAGTGACAATATGTCTAGATTTATAGGTTACTTTTACTTGTTTATTTAGATAAAATCATAGATATATGAACGAAAGTGCCTTAGACGTGAGCTATATTTTCCTATATGTATACGTATATGTTTACGTAAAAAAAAGTTAGGGGACTGTTTATTTTAACTTTTATTTTTTATTCTATATTTTTGTTTTCAAATTCAGAAAAAAAGAAGAAGTTTGTATCAGTTTTTAGTTTCAGTTTCTTCTAATTTCCCATAATTTATGAAAATCATAAAAATTAATTTTTATTTTTGTTTCTTTTTCATAATATAATTTACAATCAACTAAATATATAATTATTTACTTCTTTAATATAATTTATTAATAAGAATTATAAATAATTTTATTTAATATTATATTTAATTATTTAATATTAATTATTAATAAGAATTATAAAATACTTAAATTTAATTTAATAATTAAATTAAAATTTGAAAATAAAATAATGTTAATTTAGTAATTATTAATAAATATAATTTAAATTTAAAATATCATCAAATATCTAAATTTTAATAATTAAATAAATATTAATCTATAAATAAAATTTTAATTATTAGATTATTTATTTTAATAAAATATAATAATATTTTACTAATAATTTATCAAAGAGACTAAAATAAAATTAATTAACTAACTAACTAAAATAAATTATCTTTAAATTTGATCTAATATGTAATATTAGATTAAGATTGCACCCAGTGATGATTTGATCTAATATGTTAATAAATATGTAATATTTAATTTAATAATTAGATTAAGATTGCACTCAAATGGAATGGGAGAGTTGGCAGGATCAAAAATTCCTTGAAAAGGGCTTTCCCCATTCATTTCCAGGACGAGACTTCTTCATTTTCAATATGAAATTTCTTGTAGGAATGCTCCTAAGACTATGAGAGGTTCGAGATGAAGAGAAGCAACAAATCCGGAGGTGGTAAAACGTTTCCAACCCAACATTAAATCAGATTCAATCTCTTAAGATTTAAACTCTAGCTTTTCTTCAAGTTATAAATTGGATTCGAACACAAGCTCGACAGCCTAAACTCTAACTAAAATTTTGATGAATAATTACCTTCAAACTTATGAAAACTCGAATTCCTGTCAACCTAATTTTAGATCAAGTTTGAAACAAATCCAAGCTAAGATCAAACCGCGTAAAAAAGTTTTGAACCAAACTCAAGCCGAATAAAACATTTTCAAATCAGACTTTGGACCTCACACAAACAGACTAATGAATCAAAACCCTTAGCTCCATTATGGCTATTTACATTTCTTCCTTTTTCACTTAATTAAGATGTTGTTAACGAGCAAATTAACGAGGTGCAATGAATTTATAAGAGCAGAATAAACATAATTCAAAAGAAATTACAAGTTCTTGGATTTAATTAATTTTGTAATAGCTAATAACTATTATCACAAAATTTAAAATAAAATTAAACCAAAAGAGATGATAAGATTTATCTTCTCCTCTTCCTGCCTTTTCCTAATTGACCAGATTTGAAAGCATTCTCCTGTTCTTGGAGGAAAGCCCTTGCCTTTCCATACCTCTCTGTTCTTTCTGCCTGCTGTAATGACTTCTCCTTTTCCTTTACTTCAAATAGGAAATAATTATCCTTGCGTAATTCTCGAGCTGCCCCTTTAGCTTCCCGTTTTAGTTGTTTCTTCAACTTTCTTCTCTCAGCTCGATCACGATCAGGATCATAATCTCTACCCTTAACATAGCTGCACAACAGCATTGGGGTCAACCCAAGGCATTCGAGAATAGCAATATCTATTATCTAATCTAATGCAGCACAATCAAGAACTAGGTTTAAGGAAATTTACCTCTCCTCAAACTGGGGATTAACTAATTTAATGGGAACTGGCTTCCGCTTCCTCATTTGCAGTGGTCGGCGAATCATATGATGTTCCTCAGCTTTGCTATTAATAAGTTGGGCAACATCGTTAAATTTATCTTGCAATGCTGCTTCCATGTGTGGTTGATTCGCCACTTCAAGTACCAAACTTGCAATAGGCAAGAATATTTCAGGAAAGGAACTGAAATGTTTGCAACTGTCAACAAATCCTTTGAGAGTCTCTACAAGGGTAACCAGCGCACTGGCCCTGCAAATAAAATTCATTTCTCAAGATTTAGCTAAAAGCAGGAAGCTCCATAACTCAAACAAATAAACAAATGTAGCTGATTTCTTGACAGAACCCTGCATACGAAAGATAAAGCATTCTCCACCTGAAACAATCTGAGCTGAAAAAAGAAGAATCCTCTGGCATCTCCATCACTGAGAGTAAATTTAAAGGACCTATCTCATTTACATGACCACGTGTGTAAAGCAGGTCTCCAAGCACTTTTTGTTCCATATGATGATAAAGCTGCCACAAAGTAAATAGTATGTTGGAAAATATATTACTGTTCCTCCTGCAGAGTCTAGGGCCAATCGACATAACAAACCATGTGAAATTGAACAACATGCCAAAATCCGCAATGACAATATATACCTGAAATTCCTGAGAAGGATTTTTTGTATTGGCTGCCATCAGCAAAGTTTTGATAAACATTATGGCTTCAGGACAAAATTTCTGAGATTGTTTGCTCACCTGCAATGCGTTGATGTTGTTACATTGATTCCAAAAACCAACATGTCAAAAATGAAAGTTGCAACAAAATTCAAGTTCACTCACATCACAAACAGTTCTCTAGAAGTACAAATATTGAAAATGCATGCATAGTTTGTCATTACAAGGGGAAACAATGAGATGACTTTTAAATCAATTAAAAAAGATTGAATTTGTGAAGGGAAATATGTGATGGTTAAGAATTTACATACAGAGAGAACCATGGAACATAAGAAAGAACCAACAGCTATGTCGCGCCCTGAACAGATGGGACAACGCAGTAGATATTCACACATCAATAATAATGCTGGAGTCATGACAACATGGCGGAAGTCAGAGCAAGGGAAAATCATGGACCATAGCTGCAAAAGGCACAAAGTCTTAAAGGAAGGCCAGCAACCATTCCCTGCAATGAAAGAATTATTAAGCCAAAAGACCCATTGAGCAACTCAGAAAGGAATTGAAGGAAACACTACAGTGTTTTCTTATTTTGCTCTACTAACCTGAATTCTTTACAGCCTCACAAAATTGGGTTCGAATTCGTAAGATCCGCTGACGAGCACATATTGCAGAAAAGTATGGAATCTCAACACTCATCTCCATCAGGGGCTTGACCAGTAAATTCAACAAGTTAAAATTTAATGGCCTTTTATTAGCTAAGACAGCAAAATACTGCAGCAGGACACCATAAAAGACCTGGAAGAAAACAGCATTAAACAATAGTAATAGTATACAAATGAACAGATGTTTAGAACTGAAAGTTACCAATTACAGCAATGAACTTCTAGAAATTGAAACTGTCAATATTTGAAAAGCCCAACTCTGTAGCAAAAGCAATGCAACATTGATCAATTCCTCACATCTATATGAATGCTACTTTGTTTTTAATGTTCATCACTGTATGAAGCAACCAATTTCTAGCAAAAGCAATTAGTTTTCTCGTATCCATTTGAGTGCCACCTTGTTTTTGATGTCAATCAGTTCTAAGCTCCCTACAAACTAGAGTGCTTAATTCTAGGATATCAACCTATTCCACAAGTGAAGCAACTGCTTTACAAATTGTCTTGTAGACAAGAAGAATAGACAATGGATAAACTAGGTCTCCAACCAAGCTATCAGATATTGGGCCATTTAAATTATCAAAATCCATCGACTCTTCCAGCTAACATCGCCCTACTCTAGCCACCATAAAGACAAAAATGAGGACATGAAGAAAACAATTCCAAAAGAAAAAATCAAAACGACAGAAAAAGAAACAAATAAATAGCAGCCATGAAATTTAAATACCTGCATTTTCTTCCTATTTTCTGCAGCAAGCCTTATTGCATTGGTTGCCCGAATTCGATTGATTACAACAATAACATTTTCATTAGAACAATTCTCCACTAGTGCATTCAGTTCTTCCATGTTTTTTGGAGCTTCAATTAAAAAGGGAATGTCCACTGGAGCTGATTGTTTTCTACCACTTGTTCTCATTTTCTTTGCATCCATTGATTCTGTGTCTCTACTAACAGTTTCAACAATGTCTTTAATGTATGAAATATTTTGGTCTTTTGACTCTAATTCTCCCTTATCATCATCAATATTATGACCATATTCTTCATCATCCTCTAAATCCGTCCCAATATTATCATCATCACTCTGTTCCCAGTTCTTCAAATTGTGAATCTTATCTTTTACACCGTTCTCTTCCACACTATTTTCTTCACTTGATCCCTCATTCGCACTAACATGTTCAGCACTTTCTGAATCATCTGAAGAATCCTCATCGCCATCATCAGATTCACTCGCATCCTTTCTTTCTAGAATCTTGTCAACCCAGCCTTTTTTTGTTTTAGCCTCTTCTTCAAAAGAAAACGAGTCACCAAGATCATCCCCTGATACTGACCTAAGCTTCTGGAAGGGTGGCTTTGCAATGTCATCATTTTCTTCATCAGTTAATTCTTCGGCTGCAACCATCCTTTTCTTACGTTCTTCCTGAATTATCAAACACCAATTTAAGATAGAAATGTCATGCAATATGTGATCATCAAAAAAAACACGTTCAAAAAATTTATTTCAGCTTCTCCAGTCAAGGTTTCTCCTATTATATAACATTGCTACAAAAAGCAGTAAAGGTTGCCTATAAAAAGAATTCTAGTTCATGATGGTGCAAATGTCAATATACCACAATCACCATGATTGGACACCTCAGCAGAAATGAACTAACGCTGGAAGGCAAGATAGTCAAATTCATGGCATGTTAAAAAACCAGAGAATGGTCTAGTCAAATTCATGGCATGTTAAAAAACCAGAGAATGGTCTAACTTTTAAGAAGTGTTTTCTATAACAGTCACTTTGAGAATAGAACACAGATAATGTGCCACTGTCTAGCTGTATCTCCAAATATGACAGAAAGAATGTAATCACAAGGCCAATACAGCAGCAGGATACAAGACTCTTCTGTGCAGAAACACAAACAAATATGAAGCAGAAGATGATAATGATCTACCTCTAATTGTTCTAGCCGTTCCCTCTCCTCCTGGGCAATCTCTTCTGGTGTCTTTGTTCTGTCTGATGGCCGAGCGCGAATGTCTAGTAACATCTCACCAACAAGTTTGTCATAATAATCAGCACCTTCCTGCCAGAAACAGAAAAGATATGAAGTTTATGACCCAAACGAGACAACCAGATAGCAAGCAGTAGGTGGTTAGCTTGACATCTTCACAACATACATAAAATGACAGAATAAATTAAAACAAAATTCATGCAACACAAATGTTTTAACAGAAAAAAAAGCTTTCTACATGATAGCTCTATAATTGGTAAAGATCTGACTTAACAGATGTTGAAGAAACCAATGAAATGGAATAAATTAGAAATTAGGGGAGTACAGAAATGACTCGTAAATGATAACAATATTAAAAGGGCAATAAACAACTAAAATCAAATATAAGATCAAGAACCATTTTGGCTGTACCTGCTTAGAAGTTTCTGCGAACTGTTTCTCTAAAGCGTCATCCTTAACATGTTCATCAGGAATTTCCTTATTCGCAAGGGCTTTCAAGGCATTCATCTTGCCTGGTTGAGTCAAAGATAATAGGACCTGAGACTGCACCAAAGATGAGAAGCTTTTATCCAGTTCTTCCATCAAATGTTCATTCTCTTCCTTCTCTCTTGCCCTTTCAGCCTGGTATGTAAAACATAAAGAATAAAAAACTAAACCGAGAAATAGTTATAATATCATGAATAATGCAGTCTAATAAGGCACTAGAACCTTGAAAAACTTGCTCTTTAAGATAACCTCTTCCATGACTTCCTTCTTCGTTTTGTGCTTCTGCAATAGGAAAGTCACCATTTAAATAAGATTTAGGACAGATTATGGTATTAAAACAGAAAACATCAGCAAGGTTTATAGCTATATATCTGCCAATTTTACTCTCAGGTCTCATAATCTTGTAGGTAGAATCATCCAAAAAATTTGAGACATGACAATAACAGGACAACCCAAACCAAGATCTCAAAGGAGGCCTCACATTTTCCTTTCCCTCCATACTTGATGGATCATGACCATTAATTCCCTTCAGTATTGCCAACTTCTCTGCAAAGAGAAAGATAAACAAGTAAGGATGGAATCGTTGACAAAAAACCAGCAACACACAAATTGATAATTTAATTCCCTACAAAAGTTATGAAAAGAACCATCACGCAAAGAAACATAAAAGAATCCCAAATAAAAACAACCTGTAAAATATCCAGACTCCAAACAAGTGAAACAAGAGGAATGGAGGGAATATCAGAGAACAACAAGACACCTTAATATTAGCCTAGAAAACAATGCACACACATAAAAGAGTAGAATCCAGGCTATATAATGAAAATATTATCCAATATCCGCTTACAACGCTTTCACTTAATTCAACATTTATTATCAGGTAATAAGAACTCCATATCTGTAAGAAATACTGAGTGCATACATACTCTGTGCTTCATCAGTCTCCTCATTTACTTGATCATCGTCAGACAGCATTTCATCCTCAAAATCGTCTCTTTCCGAAAAGGGACCGAGACCAGCAGCATCCAAGTTATCGGCTTCTTCCCCATCTGATAAATTATACTTGCTCTGCTTCTTTAATTTCAACTAAAACATCCATATAATAAACAAATTATTACAGAGGACAAGAGGAAGAAAAAAAGAGAGAATCAAAATAAGAATAAGAAACAACGAAAAAAACCTGGTGCTCGCGCTGAGACCTCATGATACCCTTCTCAAAGTCACCGAGCTCGCCATTATTTTCTCCAATTCGCTTGTCCACGAAGACCGAGCACTTTGTACTCTTCTCGTACTCCTTGAGCAGCGTGTTTTTTCTCTTGTAACCACAAAACGACAAAGTTTAATCCACAAATTGAATTCACAAAGGATTTGAAGAAGAAGAAGGATGGAACGGAATTGTAGTTACCTTCTGGATGGCGCGAGAACGGGCGAGGCCAATACGACGCTCTTCACCTTTGCGTTTCTTGCCGAGGATGTCGAATTTCCGGCGAGACCACATAACCTCGAACGGGTTGAAACTTGGGGCTTTAATCGTCATGGATGCAGCTTTTGGACCCGTCTTTTTCCTCTTCTTCTTGCTGTTAGCGTCGCCGCTACTTCTTCCAGCGATTTTAGCCATTGAAGTTATTTGACCGAGGAGGAAGGTGGGGTCTAGAGTCTAGGATGGGAGACTGACGATGGGTTATAGAGTATGGGAGTTTGTTTGTAATGGTAGGTTGTGGGCTTAGCGAACGTGAAGACGACGACAAGGAAGATAGCAACTGGCACTGCTGCTTTTATCCTTTTCCTGGTTGATTTTGCTCGCAGGGTGTTCAAAACCGGCTGGGAGAAGGAAAGTCCCGCTCTAGTTCATGAGGTATCGGTATGGAAAAGGACGCTAGGGTAGGAGTCGACTGAGACAAAAGATAATTATAATAATAAACACCTAACTATTACACTTTTTCATTAGATTTAACCTTAACCTATTAAAATTTAATATTCAAGTCGTGCATAATTGTACAAACTTTGTCTTTTATTAAATTTAACCTCAAACTTATTTGAAATTTAGCATCAAAGTCCAAATTCAAGCACACATTTGCATGTGTAATTAGACTCATTTATTTTTATGAAGTCAATGTTCATACCATCCCATTAATTCAAGATGTCTAATTGAGATACTCAAAATTTAAAAAAAGAATACCTAATTTTTACGGATGACAAAAAGATTCGAGTCAAACTTGATTTAGTTTGAAGTCAATGAAAATGATCTAAATTGATTAGGTATTAGATCGGTGTTAAGCTTTTTAAAAAATATTAATTTTAAGTTTAACTTAGGTTTGCGCTTAAAGACCCAAACTTAACTCGAAACTTAAATCTTATCATATACAAAATGACATTGTTTGTTTTTTTTAAAAGAGGAAATACAAAAACCTTAAAAAAAAGCTAACTAGCGCATGGTTCAGCGGTACAGCGCGCCTTGCATGTCTTAATGAATACGGTCCAAAACTGTCAGTAGGGGCCCTGTCAGAATATGTAATCCTGGACTGACTAGGCTTGCAATGGAGGCTAAGTGATCCGCACTCTGATTTCCCTCGCGATGCACGTGGTGCAAGCATACCTCCCAAGCTCAAATGGCATTATTCTTTAATAAATGTTTCAACTTGTTGTGGGTTCCTTGGCTCTTCTCTATCACTCTCACCTTTCTAGTTTTTTCCATCATTGATCCATTTTCACCCTACGTCATTTTGTTTCACATCAAAATGACATTGTTCTTTAATAAATGTTTCAACTTGTTGTAGGTTCCTTGGTTCTTCTTTGTCACCCTCACCATTCTAGTTTTTTCCATCATTGATCCATTCTCACCTAATTTTCTCTGTCCTCTTACTTAGTATTCTTGTTGTCGCCTTTATGGATTTCTCATTACCTTTGTCATTTCATTTTGTTTCATAGCAAAATGACATTGTTCCTTAATAAATGCTTCAACTTGTTGTAGCTTCCTTGGTTCTTCTCTGTCACTCTCACCTTTCTAGTTTTTTTTTCCATCATTGATCCATTCTCACCCGATTTTCTCCATCCTCTTGCTTAGTATTCTTTTTTTTATAATTCAGAATTTTTATAAAATAAATTAAAGTTATGTACAAGTCATGAGATTGCCAAGATGTAAATCTCTTTTCTAAACCAAAAGGAATAACCTTACATGAAGGCATGAGGAACCCTACAAAATCGTTCCTTATGACCACAAAAACCATAACATCGAGCATATACATATCTACTAAACCAAGAAACCTTATAGAAAAAGATCATCCTACCATAACCACAACCAATTCTAGATCTCAAACTAGAGCAGAAACATATACTAATCAGGCCTACCTCTAAAACAGAAAACCCATAACTTCAAACTCTTGCTTAGTATTCTTGTTGCCGCCTTTATGGATTTCTACCCTTGTCATTACCTTAGTTCTCTTGTTGTCGTAACCATTGTCTCCATTGCCTTTCTATCAATGTAAGTTTAAAATATTGATTTGCATTGTATTGTTATTATAAGTTTCGAATGTTATTCCATCACTACAAATAAAGAAGATTATTTTACATGTTTTTGGTCTCTTTCTATATAGAAAAATAAAGGTATATCTAAGAAGAGTTGTGTTTAAATTGTTAAGCCTAACCTAGCTCGATTAGGCTTTAGGCTTGAAAAGTCTGCTCAGGATTTAAGCTTGAAAAAGTTAGATCAAGCTTAGGGTTTAGGCCAAATGGTTTAGGCTCGATTGAGTTTTGGGCCATCTAAAGTTTGATTGAGCTTAGACTCGAGTCGTAACCTTCTGGTCTGATAAAGCCTCAAGTAAGCTCAAACTAAAATTAAAATGCTTAGGTTGAACTTAGGCCATAGATAGTCTAGACTTAGTTTGATCAATTGCCAAAGCTAACAATTTCTCTTTCGAAATTGACTTTGACTATGGAGAAATAACCACAATAAAAGTGATAATTCTCAAAATGCTAAATGGAAAAGAAAGAACAATCATATACATCTTAGAATTTGTGGAAGCTATCCTTGTGGCTTTTGATTTTCAATTATTTTAAGGCAAAATAAAAAATTCATAATCTAAATAGTAAACTATTGTAAAGATGTGTCATTAAACCAAAAAGGAACATGTATAAAACTAAAATGACAATGTAATACAAGTAGAGGAAGAAACCAAAAGTAATCTAAAACTTTTAGAAGGATAAGTGGACGAACTTGAATGAGACCCAAAAATTAAAACATGTATCATATAATTCTAAACAATGTGTTTTGATGTACATATAAAGGATAGGGTTTGGTTTAGTTAGGAAAATGAGAGAGAAAAGAGAAGAAAGCATTGGAATATACACATGATTGGATAAAAACTACCTGTAGACAGATAGAATGTAACTCTATATTCTATTAGGAGGTTAGTATAGTGGTCATGCTAATTGTTTTCAATAAACTAAAATTTTATTATAGATGCCAATAACCACCGAGCTATTGGGGTCAAGCCTTTTGGGTTTTGAATTTTTAAACCTATTGACTTAAACAACATTGTTTTGATTAATTATACCATGATGAGTTATTTTGCTAGTAGGAGTCTAGGCTTTCCGCCTTTAGGTTAGCCCTCTAGGCCCAAGTCTATACTATTGAATTTAGGTTGGGTCAGATTAATATTGCCAACTTTAGGTCATTTAACAAGATGGAGAGAGGGATTTTCTAAATCTATTCAAATTACGATTCTCATAATGTGCACGTCGTCAAATAGAAATCTTATGAATCACGACCACCTTTTTGCCATTACAACTCAAGATAGCTCTTTTGGGATATGGAGTCACATCGAATATTGCTGTTAAGCTAGTAATGCTTATAGAAAATCATAATGACTCAATTTCATAAGTCAAGAAAAACTAATCAATTGTATAAATAATTTCACAAGTATTAAGTTTAAATTTTCATTTGCAACCCAAATTATAAACCCTAATCTTTTTAGTGAAAAGCTATTTCTTGATAAGTTACCTTGGTATTCCATAGAGATAAGGTCATGTAAAGAAGTTTTGATAAAATAAATAAAAAAAGTCATATTAAAATTAACTACGAATTAGAGTTTTGGAGCTTTCTACTTTATAAAGTAAATGGAGGTTCAAGTAAATAACTCATTTACTTGGGATTTATATACCTATCTTTTTATACTAATAAATTTGTTTAAAGTATTTAATATATTCCATTTTGAAGTATCTAAGTATTTAATGTCTATTAATTAAAGTTCTCTATAATAAGATTGCATTATGATGTTGCCTATCACCTATGTAATACGCTTCTTTCAAATGTCTTGTCACTATTATTCAATCCCTCACGCTTAGGTCTGAAGTCTGAATATGTGAGAAAATGATTCACCAATCTCACACATTTCTAGTTAAGTATGAACAAAAAGGGGAGCAACAGGTTAAAAAAGGTATTTAAACTTTTTTTTAAATAATTCAAGCTTTCTTTTATTTTCTCTCAAAATTTTCAAATTGAAAATTGACTTCCATCAAAGTTCAATGTTAGAGTAACTTTTGACATTGTTTTGCAAAAACTTTATGACTTATTTAGACAGATATATAAATGATGCAATACGAGAAACGTATGTAGGTTTATACAACATTAATTGGTTCCATATATGGTAATTCATTAAAAAAAATTAAGGCTAAACTAAGGGTTCTTAAAGATTCCACAATAGGAAAATCAAAAAGTGCAATAACTTAACAATAGAAAGGGAATATGATCAATGAAGAGGACTAACATAAGCTATGTTCCTTAACCTACAAGAACGAGTCAAATGACTCATAAATATATTTCATCACTAATAAGAAACTTTTTAATAGGCAAAAGGAGTGATGATATCCCAACCAAAAATCACCTCAATAAGTAAAGGAGTGACAACATCTTAACTAAAAGCTCCTCTAGTAGTAAAAGGGGCAATGACATTTTCAAGCCTTAGAAAACTTTGACAATAAGGTGTCTCTCTCTGTCTAGTGGAGAGAGTAGCAGCATCATCAAATTTAAGAAACCACAGACATAGGTGATAAGTACATATTTGTCTAATATTTATGTTTTAATTATTCTATTTTAGTCCTCTTATTGATTTAATTATTGAGACTTAATTTGATTTAATATTTCCTTGTAGGGAATTATAAATTTTGTATGATGTGGAACATTAAGAGGAAAATAACAACTAATTTATGCTACAGAGGGCTCTAGGGGCAGCACATAAGGAGGTTTGAGGTTGTTTAATTGGGGTTAAATTGTGAAAGGAGATGCTAAATCACGCACAGCCGAAAGAGCTTAAAGTTGTTGTATGGCCAAAGGAGCAGTCAACAGTAGATGATAGCATAAGTTGGAGGGTCCCAGCACAAAGGGATTTTCATCAAGCAGCGACACATTTAATTGACAGCAATTAATTGTGAACGATAGGCAGCATGAGGAGCAAAATGAATCAGCTAAGTAAATCAGCAAGTGAACAACGTAGAGGACGGGGAACAAAGAAATAATTAGCTGGAGGAGACCAACGTTTAAGGCAACACGCAAGGCACAAGGGGAGAAGCAAATTAAAATTGGAGACTCGGCAACTGCAAGAGACGTGGACAGATGGCATGAAATCAACACACAAAGTGAGACTCAACGTATGAGAAGTAGACACGCAGAAGGCAATGGAAACAGATGGGCGTTGGAAATTAAAATATGGAGAGCTGGAGGAAAACGTAACTGGCGCAAAAACAAATAAGGGTCGGAGGCTTTCAAGTGAAACAACGCAGAAGAGAGGGCTTTGAGGGCTGGTGTGGAATTAACACAAGTGGGCTTTTAATTGATAGGAGAATTCACGCAAATAAGAGGTCAACAGCAAGGAGCAACGTGAACGAGGAGGAGCAAGATTTAATGGTCCAAAACAATTGAAGAATTAGCTACAAAAGGGGCCCAACGTATGTGACCTAAGAAGGGCTGACGTGGAGGCTTGGAAATATAAATAGAAAAAGAAAGCAAGCAATGAGCGGCAATAAAACAGGGAGTCAGAAGCAGCAGCTGCTAGGAAGCAACAAAAAATAGCAGCGGCACTGGAGAAAGAAAGCCGCCAGTAAGAAGCAAATAGCGCCAGCGACACTTGGATGGGAAGGAGCTGTGGCAATCAGAGAGGGAAGCAATCAGTATCGGTGTTTTAGGGAGATTGTCTAGTTTTTCTTCTTTCCTTTGTTATTTAAGATTATGTTAATTAAGAACCTTATTTTGTTTAATTCCGTTATGAGTAGCTAAACTATTTTAGTCGGGGAATTCCGATTGTTATGCTTTGACTCGTGAGACCTATTGTTCTGATTATTTGGTTTATAATATTCGTACTGTTTCCATTTTACTGTCATTGTTTATTAATTGATTCTGCGATTAGGGCCCG
>JAOTAW010000003.1:16274790-16287918 GCA_025629945.1 Erythroxylum savannarum
TGTAGAAATCCTAGTTGAAGTAGGATTCCTTGTAGGATTAGGATTTCTGCAACTTTGGTCACCTTAGGGTATTTTGACCTCCTCACTCTGAAAATGACATCTAAAAGTCCTAAATCTTCCTCCTTAGCATGATTTTCTTCACTTGACACCTAAAACACCTGAAATGATAAAATCAATGTAAGCCACGTGATTTAGACATCAAATGAGAATAAAAACTAAGTGTAAAAGTATAAAAGATAAGAAAATATGAGTGCATCAAATTGTAAGCTTCAAGTGCATCAATATAGCTTCTCAGTTCTTAGACTTCTTGTTTTATGAGAGAGTTATCTAGAGGGTTTAAAACTAATACTTCTTATAATATGTTCAGTGCATCAATGGCCTCATAGGATCTAACATCCCTCCCTATAACTTGATTAGCTCCATTTTTATTTCCTTATGATTAGAGATACATTTATAGGCAAATAAACCATATACATTTAAGGTTAGAACCTTATTTACAACATCAGTGAGATCGGGGTGTTTGAGTAGAGAACTATAGAACCTAAAATGGGATTTCTGTTTACCTTCTTCTGGCATGATTTGAAGTTAGATTGATGAGTGATTTGAAGTGAGGTGATTGCCAAAATTAGCATGGCTTAAAGGAAATTATTTCATAAAAAGAGAGATCACCATACACCTATCCAATTTCTTTTGTTAGAAACAGTCCCTAATTTGTCTATTTTTCCAAGTATAGAGGTGTCTTAGTTATTTAGATCTATCAACTCCAAAGTTCTGATAAGGTGAGTTAGCTCTTCTACCCGAGGATTGAGATTTCTTTTAATACCTTCCACTTTTAGGGGTGACAGGATATAGTTGAGGTCCCCAACTATGAGCCAGAGGTAAGATAAGCTCCTTCCCAACTGTCTTAAGTCCTCCTATAACTATTTCCTTTGAAACTCCATGTTTCAGGCATAAATGACTGTAATGTATATAAGGAATTGAGATTGATTCACAAGGACATTGTAGTGTAAGAATTCATATAAGCAGTTTCAATTTCTACGGATAAAGATGGAAGGATCCAAAGAGATAGTTATTCTTCCATTAAAGTGGCACCATAATTGCTAATTATTATCCATTGTTTTTAAAGAAACTAGAGCCTTTTTTTATATATATGGCTCAGTTTAAGCTTCGTTTAAAATAAACCCATAAAATGAGGTCTATTGATGGACAAGAAGTCTTTAAAAGCAACCTAGTTGATGGCCCTATATAAACCCTTAACGTTTCATATGAGCAATTTCATAAGGAGGGAGGGGAGGAAGTAGGCATTTTCTTATTATCTTTCCTACCTGCTATGATCTTGGTGGTGCTTGGGACAGGTAATGATAGAATAGAGGATTGATTTAACTCCTTACTACATTATCTAGGTTTTATGGTCTTTAGGGAGATAGAGGTGTTATTGAGAGGATGTGATTGTCCTACTATTGGTGTCTTTTCAAGAGTAGTAGAGATAACCTCAATATGTGATGAAATAAATGGAGGGGGGTTTGAGTGGTTTAAAGGATCTGAAGTAGGTTTAAGATCTTTTAAAAGGGAATCAATTTCTTTTAATGGAGCCACAATAACTAGAGAAGAAGCCACAGATAAGCTAGAATCAAATTTTAGAATGATTTTAGATTTAATATTTTCGCTCTCCACTCGTGGTTTTTTCCTCTTAGGCCTTCAGAGATAGTGACTTTGAGGGAGTCTTCAAATAAAAGATTATCATGATTTAGTCTCATAACTTTAATGGGATATAGAAACTCACAATCTAAATCCACTTTTATACAAAATCATAGATAAACTATTGTTTCTAAGTTTATTGTGTTCTTATTAAGGTTGACCAGTTTGCCTAAGGAGCTTATAATGTAACTTATACCTTTAGCAAACATTTGGCCTAAATAGGCATGGTTCTCAATCTATTCTTATCTAAATAAAACCCAGGGAGCCATTTAGTGACAAAGAGGTCTTCCATGTATGCTCCATTGAACAATTTCCTAAGGTTACAAATTTGAAGATGAATAACACTTATTAGAACCTTTTCAAGGAGAAACTTTTTTCCTATTTACAAATGCTTATTGTTAGACAGTACAAAAAGGCAATCTCTTTTCTAAAAGATAGCCAACCAAGGCTAAATTTCAAGTTGAAGGACCTCATTTAAGGTTGTGAATGGGGCTTTTTAGCTGGAACGTTTTACATATCATAGTTGACAAAATGTATCTAGATAATTTTCCATCCTTCTCTAAGTAATTCTTTGAGGGGGAATTAATACATCCTGTTGCATAGGAGTGGGAGGTTCCAAGGCTCTAACATCTATATAAGGAGAAATTACAGAGGTTGAAAGGGAGTTTTTTTGGAATGTTTTATACAGGTTTTGAGGGAAAGACATATCTAAACACAAAGGAGGTGGTTTAGACCTTGTAAGAGTGGGATCTGGCCTCAAAGGGGTAAGGGCATTCTTAGTTTCCAGTAAAGGAAGAGAACTAAAGAGTGATTGATTAGAAGAAATTTTCCTAAGATGATAAAAAATGAAATTGACTAATATGGCAAGAGGGGGAATTACTTAAAATGGGAATTAAACCAAGCAAATTGGTTTCAAACGGATGTGTGTTTGAGAAAGAGGAGAAAGGAGAGAAGTTTTACCCTAATTTAGGAAGATATTGTGACTTCCTCAAGAATGGCTCATGCTTATCTCTCTTTATTCACATTATGACCTAAACATACATCACTTCTCTCAAATTTGGATGCATGAATCATATAATGAATATTTCACTTTCACTTTAGTATGAATAAATCATAAGAAAAGTAGTATTTCATTAATCATAGAATGAATTGGAATATATCACATCTTTGGTTCTTGCTACCTAAATTTATATCCTAATTAGTTTATAATCACACAAAGAGTATTAATATAAAATCATAAAGAAAACAACATAAAAACATCATGTTATTGAATCTTGTAATCCCAAAAATATTTTTGAAATCTTCATCTATCTTTAAGAATGGTGAGTTATTAATAAAGATTAATATATAATGACTTCAAAGTGACTCCTGACTTGTCTCTTGACTAAAGAATCTTCCTTTTTGTCTCTTTTATTTGTTTAAAAAATTGAAACTCTAACTTTTAATGAACTACTCGACCCTAAACTTATTTGTCAATCCCCTTTTTTTTTTTGATCACGCTCCAATTATAGTGGAAAACTTATTAGGTTATAGGAAAATTTTCCATCCTTTTAGATTCAATAATATACTAGTGGAAGTGAATGGATTTAAGGAAGCTTCAAGGAAAGAGTTATCCTAAGATATTAATGGGCGTAAACTCTATATTTGTATACAACAAATGAAACTGATAAACTTGGAACTCAAATCCTTTAACAAATAAAGAATAAGGGATACCATTCACGCTTTAACTCAGCCTAGGAATAGACTGATCTTCATATAATCTCTTTTAGCCATATCCACTACTGATTAAACACTTAAAAATAAAGACAGGACTACTCTCTTTAATTATAATATTGTAATTGAAATTAACAATTCATTTTAGAAACATAGATTAAAGATTAACGGGTTATTGGAAAGGGATAGGAACTCCTCTTTTTCCTTAATTTAATCCTTAATAGAAGGAACTACAATAGAATCAATCGCATATTGAATACTTAAGGGTACATTATTGATACTCAGTAAGGGATTCTTTAAGATGCTTGTAATTTATTCTCTAGTTCTCTAGGAACTCCAACAAGTTGTCACTCTTTTATCCAACTTTGACAATCAATTAGTAAGGAGAAACTTACTAATCAAGAAGTTGCTTCCTTATAAGGCCATTTACAATAACTAATATAGAGTAATTTTTTTTTCTATACACATTAACAATGTTCTAGTCTCTAACAAGATAAATTGTTTCTTCTTTTAAAGATCTTGGACATAAGTCAAATTTATGGTTATGAATGTTGTTTTGAAATTACTTAATTACGGCAAGATGTTGAAGGTTGTTAATGAATTCTTTTTGTTCCTCTTTCCTAAGGTGAGTAATCATTCTACTTTCAAGGTCTTGAAACCTATTGCCTACTATAATGCAATATAAAAACTTATATCCATGTTGATAGCAAACTAATCGAAGGAGCTACTCCTTAGGTGTATTGATTTTACCTTAGGAGAATTTATAAAAGACAAATCAAAACATCAAGGATCTTATCAGATAAAAAGGTACCTTTAATGGCTTTTATCTAATTATTTATATAAAGTCATCCTTAGACCTCAAATCCCTTTTGTTCCTTGGAATAAAATATTCTAGTTCAAGCACTCAAGTCCCAGAGCTTCAACCATCGTTTAGTTTACTATCAAAAGAGAACTTCATAATGTTGATAGGATTGGTAGGTTCTAGAACATATCTAATAGTTTCTCTCTTTACAGGGAAGAAGAGGAATCCTTTGAACACCTCTTTTTTAATGTTCCTACTTTAGATTTGTATGGATAGGTATATCGACATATTGGAAAAAGGTCATTTGTCATCCCCCTTCCATGTAGCTAGAATGATATTATGAATTGGTCAATCCAACTTTAAAATCTTTGTAATAGTGATTACATATTTTATAAAATCTACTTGAGAAACATAATTTACTCATTATAGAAGGAGAGAAATATGTGAGTATTTCATTATGAGTATAAGAACAAAGCCCTTGTATTTAAATATTTACTCTCAAAGATAAGGTGGCAATTTATAACTTAGAAAGATCCACCTATTATATAACTTGGACATCATGTTACATTGGAATCTAATCTAAATTAAGAAGCCCCTTAAAACTAAAGATGCCATTGCTATATTTTCTAGTATCTCGAAGTCCTTGTAACCTATTAAGGTTCATATATTTTAGTAACAAGTTGTTATCTCTTGGATATTTGAATAGTTAAGTGATTTCAACCTTTCAATTGTTTGGTTTTTTGTAATCCCTTTTTAGATTAATGGTGTATTTCTTTAAAAAACAGGGATATTCTTAAGATTAAACACATTAATATACTTGGATCATTTTCTATTCCTTGTTTAAACGTTCAAAGATTTCATCTTTTAATAGATAATCATTCAAGTTTCATTATTTTTATCTTTGAAAAGTCAAAGGCATTGTATGTGTGTTATGTTTTCAAAGTAGAAGTAGAGACACAAAAGGAAAAAATAATTAAGATTATAAGATTTGATAAAGGTCGAGAATGCTATGTTAGGTGCACAAAGGTAAGATAAAAATAGGGTATATTTATTATATTTCTTCAAAGACGATACATTATTTCACAACATGTAATTGCATGTTTATCATAACAAATTGATATAGAAAAAAAGAAGAAATCATACCTTTATAGGTATGGTGAGAAGCATGATTATTAATTATAGTCTCCCATTAAGTTTATGAAGTTTCACCTTGAAAACTATAATGTACATCTCAAACGAGTTCCATCGAGATCCATTCCTAAAAATCCTTTTAAGATTTTGAATGAAAGGAAAACAAATTTAAGATATTTAGACATATGGGGTTGTCATACTAAAGTAAGGATTTATAATCCAATGATAAAGAATTAAATATAAGGATAGAAAACAGTTATTTTATTGACTATAAAAAATCTATCCTTTAAATACACCAAAGATAGTTGAAGCTAAAAATGCGGGGTATATCAAGGATTATAAATTTAGTGGGAGTATTTCTCATTTAATTGAATTAAAAAAATCAAAAAATTTTATTTTAGATATATTGGTTTTCTTTAAGTACTGAAGGATATGATGGACAAATTTGTTCAAGAATCAAACATGAGGCATCAAACAACATATTCTTATGTACTTAACTTGGTGAATTGGATTAGTCAATTGGTGAGAATATATCTATTAGACTACAGGGGAATTTGCCTAGTACTACTAAAATAAATCCTAACGAATATAGAATGCCAATCACCCTTAGGAGTGAAAACCAGCTTCTAGAAGTAGAGGAAGAAGAAGAAGAGGAAGCCACTATCTAAGAAGCGGAAGTAGAGAAATGGAAAGAGATAACTGAAGAAGAAGACGAGCTAGAAACCTCTGTCTAGGAAGAAGAAGAATGGACAAAGGTGGTTAAGGAAGAATTAACGGAGGAACTAAATAAGAAAACTATTGGTGGGTCATTGGTAGCCACCTTAAGTACGAAGGGCTCCCACTTCCTGCAAGCCAAATATTTTGAGTCAACCAAAGATTTAAGGAGTTTGGTTATCCCTTACTTTATTATCAGTTAGTCATTAAAAAGGGCATTAATGCACTTGATAGGATTTATTAATTTGATAAATTATGTTTTTATTATTATCTTACAACATATGACTTACTTATAGGCTACGAAATTGTTATGTGGAGAAACAAGTGGAAGTAAGCAATTAATTATAGACCATCATTCACATCGAGCTAAGAATGTCAAACAAGCACTGCATAAGAGGCAACCCATGAATTAAGGTAGGTTTTTATTTTAAATTCCATGTTATTTTGTTTATATTTTGATGTTTAACATAGAACTTTATTTCATTTTATTTTGTGTTATGTTATTTCCATATTCCTTAGTTATTTTCGTTATTTTTATTTTCTTTTATCCTTTTATCACTTTTATTTATATTTTGCATGGATATTTGTATCTAGTATCAGATGGATAGTCCTAAATTCATCAAAATTAGAATATGAAAATCTTATTACTCAGGGAAGTACCAAATTCCTCCACTTTTTCACTTTTTATTCATATATGCTTATTTTGAATATAATGGGGATAATGTACAACTTTAAGTGTGAGGAAGAGGTTGATATTTTTCTTAAGTTTTTTATAATCTTTGTTATTAAATTTTATTATCTGACATTCGGCGTTAGTTTAAACGTGTCTATAAGTACTTTATTTCATTATTGAATATTGATTTGAATTAGTATACAAAAGGACAATACTTAGAATAAACTTGCTTTTCTAAGTTATATTTTTAATAAGCATTGAGATAGTCAATTTGAATGAAAATTGCATATTATTTACAAACATAATATAACCATTTTTTGTGTGAGCTTTTAAGCCCTAAGAGCCTAACTTAAAATTTTTTTAAGCTCTTTTATTCTTTCATGTGTGTTATCATGTATAGTTGAATAATTATGGAACTTGCTTTTATTATGCATATTAAGATCACATTTATTGAATTAGAAGCATTGAGGTGAAAAAGGCACTTAGATTCAACAGTTGTTTAAGCCTGTTTCTTTGATAATTACCTTACCATAATTTATCTTTAGGAATAATCAATTTTGAGCCTTAGCCTTTTTATTGATTATAACCTCATTATTAACCTTTGTCCTATTTTTTCTTGGAGCCTTTTTATTATTTTGAACCTTGAAGGTTATTTATATTACTTGAATGTTTTGAAACTTGACATTTTGAAAGGTCTAATATTTATTTAATTTTGGTACGTGATGAATGCTCGAAAATATCATTAAAAAAATTTGCGAGCATAGAAAAAATGTAAATTACTAATGGATTTAAAATGCAAGGACTTATGTATAGTGAAGTAACAAGTTTCTTGTAATAATTCCTTTATAAATTTCCATCAAATTTATCACATTTTTATTATCTCAATTATACCTTACCTAAGCCCCATTAAATCCTTATAAAGACCTTTTAATTTATGTTTCTAATTTACCTATAAGTTGTGGAGATAAGATAAAATTGCAAGCTTATAGTTAAGAGTTCTACTATGCATTGATTTGAGAGTTTGATACTTTTCACCCTGAACACTTGAGTGTATTGAGTGAAATCTTATTGAGGGTGTAAAGAATTGTGCTTTTGATTTCAAAAAGATTAGTGATTTGATTACTAGTGATATTGACTTATGAAGTTAGTATAGGACAGTTTGATTCTAATTATACGTTAATTTGGTTAATATGATACAATGATGTAGATTATAAATGAACAGGTTGAAATTAATGAGGGATAGATGTTTATAAAATTAATAATTTAGATTATTGCTTAAAGACAAGCAAAAGCTTAAATGTCCGGATGTTTGATAGATGCTAATTTAACTATAATTATACTCTCATATTTGATGTATCTTGCTTGATATCTTATAGTTTTTTTGTATTTTTTTTGGGTACTTAATTCTCTCCAATTGCATTTATAGGTCATAACTGCTTTCATGGACATTAAGGAGAAGAATTTGGATGAAATCGTGCCATAAAATGAAGATTTGAAGCAACTAAAGACTTACACTGCTGTGTATAATGACTATGCAAGTCTTTGTAAACGTGTGAAGATTGAAGAATTTGAGTTCGTCGTGTGGAGTTAAATGCTCGTGTAACTTGATATACATAGCTGTGTATGTTACCCATGTAATTCTATGTGCTTGTGCCAAAATCATGAATTCAAGTGTTTCAAATATACACGGTCTTTTACATGCCTCTGTAAATGATCATGTATATCCCAGAAATCTTAAATTTTACTATAAAAGGATGTGAGCGGAGACAAAACAAAGAGATCTGAAGTTTTAAAAATTTTTAGGCCAAAAACAATACTCAAAGGTGACGATTTTGATCAAGGAACAAAGAAAACATGAAGTTATCATCAAGAGATCCGATAAAAAGCTACATGCAATCCAAACTTACAAGAAGATTCAATAAAAGAGAAAGGGAGATTTAAAATTATGATTTCCTTATTTTCTATTAGTTTTTCCTGCATGTGTGCAATTGATTTCGTTTTTTATGAGTAACCAAATGTATTTAGTGTCTAAATGTGATGAACCCTAAGTTGGAAAAACAATATGTTTTAATCTTTTATTCATTACAATTATATTGATTGATTTATTGCGATTCAATTATGCATTTTATTCTTGTTCTAATATATCTGGAATATTAGTAAATTATTTGATTTCATATGATTGAGATTGAGAAATCATCTTATATGAAGAGATCTACTATAATTGGAAGGATTTACATGCAAACGTAAAAATATGTCGACATAAATCCTTTAGATTATGATTAGACCTAATAGTGAAATTCACGAATCGATAATGCAATCCTAAGGGCTTTAATGAGAAAGAGTTCAGTTAATTAACTGATGGATTAATTGTTAATATTCTTAAGAAAGATATTAACATAAGATAGGAATTTTCATGGTCTACTAATCAATAATATAATTGCACGATAAAGGGTTAATATTTAATGATTCTTATGAGGATTCATCAACTAGACACTACTATTTGATATTGATTTTTCCAAATAACTTCCTTTGTTCTTCTTCATTATTGTTTCTTAGTTTATTTGTTTAGCTTAATTTTTAATTAAAATCCAAAATCTGAATCATATATTAATAATAAAAGGATAATACTAGTACTTATTGTCTTGTTGGAATCAACTCATTCTTACCTATGCTAGCTACAGCTATGTCATGCACTTACTATAAAATTTTAATATTGATCTTAACCCTAGTCTATCATATACTAAGGAAAGACGACAATAATTATCAAAGAGGAAAAAATGATGAAAACTACTAAAGAGAAGAAGTACATGCTTGACATATTTATTGGTCACGAGCACATGTTTTCCAAGCTTCTAATTTGCACTGTTGTAACTGGGAGAGGTAGTTGGAACTTGAAGCTTCAAATTTTACTTTTCTCTTAGCTTCTATTTCTACATTTGTATGATTATGATTGTGGGAGATGATGGGGTTTGAGCTTAGGGCGATTATAAGACCATTGCGGGCTTTGGTCCACCCAATGCCCATATCAGAAACTCGATTAAGTTTCAAGATGGCGTTGGACTCGAAAAATTCATTGCCATCCCTAAACTTCGTTCTTTTTTTTTTGTAATTTTTTTGGATATTTTAAATAGTTTCAAACAGTCATCATATCCATACTCATCAAGAGACAACATTGAAGTCTCTTATGCTCATGATAGAGTTCGACGATCGATAAGAAAGGTTTGGAAATTAAAATGGCTATAATTATGTTAATTGTACATAGATAATTTCTAAAAATAGATTCAAACGTCTAAAGGAGGATGAGAAAAGGAAACATTTTCTTATTGTGCATAATTTTGCATTTTCAAGTTTGCCGTCGGTATGCCTTTCGGGGAATGAAAGTCCTTAGCTTTGTTCTCCTTTATTTTCTTCCCTGTCGATACTTACATGTTTGCTCAAGTTTTTGTTATATCCTTGACAACGATTCCCGTGTTCAAAATTTGGGCCGAATTCTAATATCAGCATCAAAGCTCAAACGAAATCAAGTTGCTTTTCAAGAAAAATGTATATCGGCCTGAGACTGTTTTCTGTTCATCTTTTAGTTGGGCTTAAGAAAAAGTCGCATTTGTTAAAAGATTCGGTGCAAAATCATCACTGACAAGATCTTTACTTGATTTGCAATCCTCCCAACCCATATATTGGGCGTCACTGTTATGAATGAGAACACTTTGATTTTGTTTTAGCTGCCTGAGAATTGTTAACTATATATCTCAATGGTTGGTTTTACCCAATTTTCCCAAAAAAAGGAAAGAAACATAATTTGAGACTGAATTGTGTGTGAACAAAAGGCATTGAAAGGGATTACTAAAGTCCAACATTTCTTGAACAAAGAGTTTTTCTCTTGGCAACAAAATCTTGCACCCACAGAAAATTAGTATTAGGAATAAAACGTATTCGTAACAAAAAGCGTTAAAGTTATATACTTAATCAAACAATATCTGATGTGCTGTTAATCTTCATATCCTGTCCTCTACCAGGTTAAGTAGATAGGGAGTCGACAGGGGTAGCATTTTACTGTTTCAACAAGCAGAAAGGAACAGGCAGAGCTCAAATCAAGCTCAAGCTTAGCAGGCTAACTTCTTAATGAACTCCAGGAGCACTAACATAATATCATAGGACTCAGCCATCACATGCTAGGTACCTGTTGCATACAATATCTATTGATAAGATTCTAAACTTGATTAGAACTACACCAAGTCGCACGTTCGAAACCTGTATGTGCTGAATAATATCAATTTTCATCTGTCACTGATTTTCCCTGCCAGAAATGCACATTTGTCTGAGCCCGGAAAAAGAAGATTCCATTACAGATTTTCCTTTTCTATTCCCCAATCAGGGAAAAGAATGATATGGTGCCGCTTGTGGATGAGATTCTATCTACTCCACTTATTCTCAGCTTGACTTCCTAATAGCAGACATTGCACCCTTTACAAGTCCTTGGTCATGTTTACACATCTGGATCAGCTTCAGTTGCAACTATCTTGTTATACAGGCAATCTATCTATTGATTTGAAATAATCAATTCACTTACCTTACGGTCATGATCGATTGCCTGGTTTTTCCTAGGTGATCCGCAGTTGGACCCTCCAATCAATGACCAACTTCATCGGAAAAAAATTGTTGTAACGCGAATGAAGTGTAGGTGATCCGCAGTTGGACCCTCCAATTAACGACCCACTTTATCGGGAAAAAATTATTGTAACGCGAGTGAAGTGTCAAATCAACAGATAGATTGCCTGCCTGTGGAATAAGATAGTTGCAACTGAAGCTGATCCAGATGTGTAAACATGACCAAGTGTTATTCTTATCTTATCTCTAAAAACCTTTCGTTGTTGAGGAACCATAATTAGCGAGATCATGCCCTATGGAGATTACAAGCCAAGGATCAGGGTCATGGCCTCAATGTAAGTGAGCTTGGGAAACACATTAGGTCCATGTTGCCAGCATTGTCTCACACAGGTAGGTCATGTAGGACATATTGAGCCTATAAAACCCTGAATGGTCCTTTCTCTGGACTAAACTGGCTAACCTAGGCTAGGCGAGGTATCCAAATGCAATGCTGGGTCAGTGTCTAAGTACAGAAACCATTTATTCTATCAGGCTTTGGAACTACAGTCATGATCGTTAGGTCTACGTCAAATTATCTGAAAAGGGCACGAGGCTCCTTTAACACGGGTCCAATACGAGATGACTAGCAAAAGAATCTCCACCATGGAAGGTAGCTTTTAGAACAAATGGTGCAAAATAAAAGCAAGCAGCAAAACATCAAGCATGTATCTATCCAAAGGACCGTGTAGAAATAGGCTAAATGGGATGAAGCTTTTGGTAAAGGGTTAGTAGGGATAATAGTTTTTTAAGTGTTCACTGATCCTACGCCAAATGTACTAACAAGCCAATACATGTGGAACCCAATCCAATCAGGTTTTGCGAGCATTATTGCGTGTTGGTCCTTCATGAACTGAAAGATTTCAGACGCATTATATGCCTGGTTATGCTAGTTTTAATCCATCCTACCTCCTACTGTGTTCCAGGAATATCAAACCGGCTTAGAATCAACTAGAACTTATCATTGTTAGGACAGCAACGTGATCACATGTAATTAACCATCGCAACAAGTTTGGGTTAAAGGTTTACTTCTGCCCTCTTTTTAATCTTAAGTTTCAGTTTAAAAGTCCTTAATTAATATTTTTCTCGTCTCTATACAGTTGGCTAATTTCGAGTCGGTGCAAACCATTTGTTCTTAATTAGATTGGTGTTCTTCTCCTCGCCTTATATTTGGCCCACTTAGAAAAAAGAAGCACGGAGTTTCTAAGAAAAAGCTATCACCAGATGATAGCAGCCAATAACTCCAAAGAATTGATAGTGAAAAAAAATCGTTAAGAAAAAAAATCAATTGTGATTGTTGAAGTAAATGATCTTGGTCTACAAGCTCAGGCTACAATAGTCCTGTTGCTTCAGGAAAATGCATGACTTAAGGGTTCTGGTCCTGGCCTAACAATTATAAGCCAGTCTACAGCTAGTCCCACGTGAACACACTGACAGGGAAAGAAAATCTGAAGAGCCTAACTTGGCAAGAAAGTTTACCAACTTTGATAAGACCAGAATGTGCTCGATTCCAGTCAAAATTTGGCATGTGGTCGAGAAAGCTGTGATAATGTGTTTGGTTACCGTTCCTGTGGGTGGGGACAGATGATGGAGACATAAAAGTCTTGTATTTTGTAGTATTTGTTTGCTATCTCTACCTATTTTTGTCCTGTCTTCGAAGCACAGGGATAGAAATTTTGTATACCTCCCATGACTGTGGTACAGTTTTCTTGTCCCGAGGATGGAAACAAAACACAAAAAGAAATTACTACTT
>JAOTAW010000003.1:16412254-16428326 GCA_025629945.1 Erythroxylum savannarum
ATTGTAATGTGTGAAAAATTCAAGTTCATGTGTGTGTATGCTAACAATATGCATAAGTATGAAGTGCATTTTTCTAATCTCTCATTACTATTTTTCAATTACAGAAATCTAGGGTTCTAACCTTTAGTATATATCGTGTTTGATGAGTAAGGGAAGGACAATCATAGGGAGAAGCTCTTAGTAAACATCAGACGGATTCAACAATCGACTATTGTAGAGATGATGGAAAAAGGGTTGGAAATGATAGATAGACGAGTGAAGACGATGGAGGAGATAAGGGAGAGACAAAAGAGAAGAAGATAAAAGGGTGCACATTGCAAATTAGATACCTAATTGACACATGGGACTAATATGTAATGTTATAATATGTAGATATATATTTTGAATAAAACTTAGAAAAATGTAAAGTTTTATCAAATTAAGATTTATATATAATATTAGAATATTTTAACAATATTAAGATTTTAGTTAAATTTTTTGAGAATTTTTAAGTCAAAATATTCCTCTTACTAGGTATATATAGATCACTTAATTAATTAAAATGATTAAAGATGCAAATAAATAGATTAAAGTGAGGAGAGCTCAATAATATTTATCATCATCAACGCTAAGTTACGGAGGATAAATGCTTTTGCTCTTTTTGTAATTAAATTCAAACTATTTGTACTGTAGGCCATCCAATAGGCTACAAAATGGCTCAGCACGCAACACTGAACCAACCCTTGTATTTTAAGTCCAGAATTTGGCGTACACTTCGAATTGGACCGGGTCTCCGATATTATGGTCCATTAAAACGGAGACGTCTCCTCCAAGAAATACTTGGAAGATCGAGGGAGAGGGACACTAGAGATTGGAGCAAATTCTCACTCAAAACCTTCCCAAAACCCAATTGGAAACTGCGAGAGAGCGTTTATTGACCAACAGATATTATGCCTACTCTCACGAAGCTCTACACCATGCAAGAGGCCTCCCAACACAACACCAAGGACGATTGTTGGATCGTCATCGATGGCATGGTAGCGCCTTTATCTGTTTCTTACCTTCCTTTCCGAGATTTTTAGTTTATGGTTGCTGTGATCGTCTCGTTTTCTTTTGATGCTTCATCTAACTCATTATTTTTCGGGTTTTGTTCATGATTCTGAATTCTGTGCAGGGTTAGTGACTTAATGTGTTCTCTACGCATTTTTGCGTGAGAATTGCATTGATGCATAATAGCATTATCTTGCTCTTGCTTCATTGTTCCAGGTGTATTACTAAGTTAATAAAGCACCATGGTTTACTTTGTCTACGATATGAATATTGGCTTGAGCTCTTATTTGACAACTGATAGAAAATGTTGGTTCAGTTGTTTTCTAAAATCTAGTGGATGTTTGGTCTTAACCTGAGAACTTTGACTTCAGAATACGAATTAAAGTTCCCCTTTTCTACTGGATTATATCTATTCCTGATCTCACGTATGCATCTAAGAAACTGGTGCTGTGAACTATGTTACATGTAGCTTGGATATATTGTGGATTAACATGATATTTGAGAGTTCTGAAGTGCTTGAATGACTCTTATCTCTTGGATGCTGATGCCTTTGTCATTTTATGAACTTCTGATGGTTTTGGTGGTTGAAAGTTGGAATTGTTGTTAACTGTTTTTAGTTGACTTGTTAAGGATTTCAAGTTCTATTCTTTTGACACACTACTTACTGATATTTACGTGCATTTTGACATATGACTTGACTTGTCCCAATTCCTTAACTTTCAAAAATGTTTTCTGGAGAATAAATTAGAAGCAAGTTCAGAACTTTCTACACACATGGAACATTCATTAACAGGAAGAATGTTAGTATTCCTCCTAGTGATCAGCCTGCTAGTGTTAGTAAACAGCCCACTAAGCCCATCCAAGCCTACATCCGTAGGTGTAAGATGGGAAAGGGGACAAATGCCACATAGACAGGTTGTCAGGAGTTAGTTATGGAGAGAGATTGTGTATGAGAGGTTACGGGGGAAATATAGAGGAATCTGTATAGAGAGGGGGGCATTCTTCTTCTTCTTCATTGATAGCTATTATATTGGCCTGGTACTACTTACCAGGAGGTTAACTACTGCTATACCCTACTTATTACATAAATAATACAATCTCTATTTGCTACTCCTATCAAAGAAGCAATTGAAAAATTGAATGTAGAACAATAGAATGTAGAATGTACAACATCTTAAATCAAAACTCCCGTAAAAGCTGTCATGAGGAAAATCACTTTTGTAATATCATAGGGTGAACTTTTGGTGTTTTCTGGTTCATAATTAATGCCAAAAAGAAAAAAGCCTTTCCCCAGAAGTAATTAACTGAATAATTGTCTAGTCTAAAAGTTATTCTGCAGAACAGTTCTTGCCAGTTGCCATGACTGCTAGCTGTAAGAAATTTCTACACATCTAGCAATGTCTCTTGGTAGCTGCTCTAAATTTTTGTTCAACTCCATTGATTGCAATATCTTATACATGTGAAGGTTCTTATGCCATAATGTGGCCGATGCATATGGGTGCCTTTATCTCTACTAACTGCATTAAATCTTATAGAAGGTGAACATGCCGAAGAATCCATGAGCTAGCTGCTCTCGGATTACTTAGTCTGCTTTATCCATTTAGCTTTGTTCAATGAGACTCCCTGTTTAGTGGTAGAACAGATAATTCTATATAAATTCCTCAAGGTTTTCTGAATCTCCTTTCTATCTTGAACACGAAGTTGTTTGCTTAATCATGCCCTTGTATTATTGACAGTCTCTGTCTGTACCGTCTCCTGCTTGCTTATGTGGAACCAATTAGTATTTCTAACTTCTTCAACCAGTGAAAAGAACATGAGCACATATCTTTTTCCTTGCGTTTGCTGATAATATCTCTTTGTCAATGTTAGGTATATGATGTAAGTTCATATTTGGATGAGCACCCTGGTGGAGACGATGTTGTACTGGCTACCACTGGTATTTTCTTCATCTTTGTTGGAACAATTATCGTGTAAAATATAACAAAATTCTCAGTCATCATCTATTATAATCTTAATGTTCCTTCACTGTTACTGTTATCTAAGGTAAGGATGCGACTGACGAATTTGAGGATGCTGGGCACAGCAAAAGTGCAAGGGAGCTCTTGGAAACATTTTGCATTGGCGAGCTCGACCGGTCCACCCCAGTTATTCCAAAACTTGAAATTTCCTCAAAAAAGCAAACTGAAGTTTATGCTCAAAATTACCTGACAAAGAAGTATTGGGCTTTTCCTGTAGCTGTTGTGGGCGTCTCTGTAGTTGTTGGTGTTCTATACCTTCACAAAAAGAAGTAATGGATGGTTAATACAATTGTGGAAGGGATTTTTGTCCTCGCAGAAAGTAATAGTTGAGATGAGCATTTATTGGAAGTGATGCCGTTGTAATCCTTTTGAATAATTCAGTTATTTGGGTGCAGCTGCGTCTGAAACTTAGGATTTGATTTCTCCCATGAGAATTATCTGTTTCTCTTGCCGAGCTCCATCAGGGAATCGAATATGTTCTTTGTATTGATCACTCTTTGGCTATTACTGTTCGTTGTATTTATCAGTATTATGAAAACCGAACCGAATCTATTGGTTGGACCGAAGAATCGATGATCCAAAGTATGAAACGGTTCGATTTAGCTCTTATTTTTTTGTGAGGAATTGACCTGTTTATTTTCCGGTCAGACCGGTAAAAATTGCTAATTCGATGAAAGAAACCGGCCGGTCTATTTAAAATGTCTTGATTTTGATGATTTCAACTGAAATGAATGTTATGATTAGTGAATTTTTTTTAAAGTCTTTTTGATGAAATATGACAAGTAAGTTTTGTTATCTTATTTTGTGTTGTGTTGGTGGACTTAAAAAATATATATATGTTTTGAAGTTTGAAAGTTTAAGTTAAGTTTATAATTAGATAAATAATTAAATAATATGTTTAAAAATTATCATTATATATATATATATATATATATATATTATAACATAGAAATTTATATATTTATTAGTTATCGGTTTAATCACAGTTAAATTTTAGTTGAATCATTGACTCTTATTGTTTGTCCGATTCAGTCACCGTTTTTAAAACATTGGTATATATATATATATATATATTTAGAGCAGTCAAATCTTTTATATTATTTTTTATTGTTTGTCGGCAAACCGGAGGAGAATCTCCCGTTGATTTAATCTGTAATTGTAATGGGCCAATTAGGTTCTATGTAAGCCCAACTTCTGGTTATCTTATGGTTAACACAAACCCCCCTCTCATAATATCTGTGTTCAATCGTGCTTGCCCTCTGCCTCAAACTGTTATTTCCCAAGTAAACAAAACCCTAAATATCAGTACCGTGTCAGCTGTGATGGCGCAGCAGTTAGGGGTGCAGAAGAACACGCTTTACGTGGGAGGACTAGCCGAGGAAGTGAACGAATTGATACTTCATTCAGCTTTCATACCATTCGGAGACATTAAGGACGTGAAGACCCCATTGGATCAGGCCACCCAGAAGCACCGCTCTTTCGGCTTCGTCACTTTTCTGGAGAAAGAGGACGCCGCCGCCGCTATGGACAATATGGACGGCTGCGAGCTTTATGGTCGCGTTCTTACCGTCAATTACGCCCTGCCTGAGCGCATTAAGGGTGGTCAACAGGGCTGGGCCGCTCACCCTAGTATGTTTTGTATTTTTTGCATTAAATCCTGTTATTATTAATTGAATCGAAAGAGGACTATCTATGGATGGTTTATTGTAACATATGAGGATGGATTGATACTAGAAAGGTTGTATGTTAATGAGTAGATATATATTGCATAATGATTTGAGTGAGCATTGGCAGTTTGGGCGGACGCGGACACATGGTTCGAGCGTCAGCAGCAAGAAGAGGAAATGCAGCGGATTCAGGCGGAGAACAAGGCTGCAATGCAAGCAGCAGAGGAGTTGCATAGAAAGAAAATGGCACAGGAACGAGAAGGAGAAAAGGAGGATGAGACAGATGACCCCATGGCTAGGATTGAAGCTGAAGCTGCGGTTTAGATTTTGAAAAACAACTCTTAGCTACCCTACCAAACAAAACAAATTCCTTTGCTACTGCTACTTGTATAGCAATTTGACTGCATCCCTGTGTTAAATAATATGCTTCTCTTCTCTAATCTTCTTCATATCTCGCAATTATTGGGAATGTTGTTAAAAAACTGGTTATTTCCCCGGCAAGGTCGTCGCTGGATCAGATCTCAGTCAATTCTAACACCACCCATGGCCATGGGTTTGTTTCTTTTTCGCTTTTTCGTTTTAAAAAAATAAAAATACACATATCAAAGATTTCCCATCATCGAACCAGATGATTAAAAAGGCTGTTAGGCCCAAACTATCTTAATGTGAATCTGGACTGTCCCATAGCTCAAAACTACGTCATATCATATGAACTTGACTTGACTTATCCTCTGCAAGTGACCGTTTGCTTTGCTGTTTCGGTGTCTAGACCAAAGCTTAAAGTTGCTACTTGCGAACAGTTACCAAAGTTTAAAGTTGCTACTTGCGAGCGGTCTTCTTCCTCTTCAGACGACCTAGAATCTAAGATTTGCCAAAGGCCAACATTCCCAATGGCTTCTCTCTTCTTCACTCATTACCTTTCGCTTCCAAGGTTTGTTAATTCTTTGCTTCTATTCAGCCCGTTACGTGTTTGAAAAAATGTCTAAGAATGTGAAAACTTTTATGTGCTTTCTTATATAGGAGTTTTTTCAGGTCATTAACTGAGTATACTGTTAAGAAGCTGACCCTTGTTTATTCAGCTTTCAATTTGGTTTATATATTTGATGCTTTAAATTATCAGGTGTTATTCAACTTGGCCAGCATATCCATCTTTGGATTTAACTCTACGTCAGGGTTTTGCATTACAACACAAATGGGGTATTGCAGCAATGTCTAGGAAAAGAGTTGTTGAGAATCTAGCTGATGAAGGAAACTTTGAGAATGGGGTGGTTGTGAAAAAGAAGATTAACAGGGCTATCAAACGCACCACTTCAGGAAGGCGGAAGAAAGAAACAGTCCATTCTCCAGAAAAGGATTCTGAAATTGGAATAAACAATGACATCGCCGTGGGTGAAAGTATTACGTCAGTATCAAGTGAAAGTTTGAAGAAAAGCCCTCGGAGGACTCGCCGGAAAAGTGGACCTCTCTATACTTTCGTTTACTATTTATGTTGGCATTGGTTACAAGTTCTCAACTTACGGGATTATTTTAAATTTAATGTCTTCTACAGCTGCATCAGCTTCTAGTAATTTGGAGGAAGAGAAGAATGAAAAGAATATCCAGAGGAGAAGGAGGACAAAGAAGACAGAAGACATCATAGTGGAGGACCAAGGTAGTGAATCTGAAATTAGTGACCAGGAAAGCTCCCTGGTTGCTACAGATGTGGAGGATGAGAGTGAGATTGAATTAGAACTAGATGGAGATAACGACATTAGCTATACATATGGTTGGCCTCCCCTTGTTTGTTGCTTTGGATCTGCACAACATGCTTTTGTGCCATCAGGCAGACCTGCAAACAGGCTTATAGATTATGAGATTCATGAAAGATTGAAGGATGCAATATGGGAACCAGAAAAATTTGTAAGGGCGCCTGGAGGATCTGCTGGTAGTGTCGCCGTTGCTCTTGCAACCTTGGGTGGAAAAGTAGCTTTCATGGGGAAGTTGGGAGACGATGAATATGGACAGTCAATGTTATACTATATGAATGTAAACAATGTTCAAACACGATCAGTTCGCATTGATAGCAAGAGAGGAACAGCAGTATCACAGATGAAAATTTCCAAGAGAGCTCGCTTGAGAATGAGTTGTGTTAAACCATGCGCAGAGGATTCTCTTTCACAATCAGATTTAAACATGGATGTGCTGAAGGAGGTAATGGATTTCAGTCTTCTGGTATTGACTTCTTTTTCTTTTGACTACTTCCTCTTCTGCCTATTTAGGTATGATGTATGACGAATAGAAGACTGTCTACTAATTGATAAAGTACTTATAAACAGAAAGTATTGGCATTTGGAACTTTTAATTTTGAGTTGAAAATTTTAAGAAAATTGAAATTAAGAATAGATCTAGCCATCACTCTTAAGCTTTGTATCAAAAACTAAGAATCACACTTATAAATTGAACAAAACTATTTGAATCACGATAATAAGTTTGTAGAAATCACTTATATAATCTAGGGATCACTCATAATTGTCTAACAATGACTATTAGAAAAGAATTCTGGTGGAGACTCTTGACTATGATCTAGTTATGAGAGGCTGTGTTTTTAAGTTTTTTCTACCCTGTCTGGCCCCTAACTATGATCTAGTTAAAAGACCTTGCAATCTGAAAATAAAAAACTCAGCTTGTATTCTGTGTTTTTTAGTTGCATGCCCCCTTTTCGTTGCCTAGGTTTTACCCCGCTTACTTATCTCGGAAATCAACATATAAGAACTTGTTAGAGAGAATTCTTTGATCTCAAAACTGAAATTTTATATCTCAATAAGAAGTCTGTTGTTGGTCTGCCGTATGTCTTAGAGAAGTTGTGACACATTGAAGTCAGCACTTCAATGATGTCTAACCTCTTCAAAACTGGTATAATCAACTCGTCTCTCTTTTGGTTTTGGTTGTTGAATAACCTTTTGTATGCCCTTTTGTTTTGTATAGCCATCGTCAAACCAAAGATTTGATACCAAACTGATGAAGGATGAATAGATGAATATCGCATATAAAATGAAAAATATGAGTTGTTGGAACTTTGAATTTAGATCTGATAATTTTTAAACGTAAGGAATTGAAACAAAGGATAGGTCTAAGAATCACACTAAAGATTTGTTTCAAAAACTAAGAATCACACTTAAGAATTGAAACAAACAAAACTATTGGAATCACAGTCACTTGTAGGATTTAGTAATAGCTTGTAATTATTTAAAAATCACTCTTAGAGAAGAGACCTTCACATTTGAAAAATCAGTCTATCTTTTTCCTTAAACATTCAAAGAAACATATATAGAAGAATTTTGAAACCCTAATCCTAAGGAATAGGAATTCCAGCTAAGCTTCGAAAATAAGAATAGGATCCAATTTAATAAAGATTCGCATTATTTCTTAGTAGACTTAAACTCTAAACTAATAAGGGAATTAAAATTTTAAAAAAATTCTATTAAGGAAAATTAAAAAAAAATATTTTAATTGGTAAACTAAATTCTCCTTTTCAAAATCCTTTACATCCTAAAAATGAGAAATTATTGTTTCCAAGATCATTGGGTAAAAGGTTTATCATTTAGAGAGCCATTAGCTATGAGACCTAAGTCGAGAAACTTATCTTTCAAAGAATTATACCTTTCAAGTTATTAAGAAATTTTATGTTCATTCTGTTTCTGGAATGTTATGGGTTATACGTAGCTGGCAAGTTAGTTGCTGAGAAGATCAATGTTAAATCTGTATTTTGAATGTTATAAGTAGTTTACTAGCGATATTTGCATAAGTTTCTGGATGTCTGATCAGATTGATAGCCCTTTCTCGTAAAAAATATAATCATTTTTGGGCAATTGTTTATGCAGGCAAAGATGTTCTATTTCAACACACATTCCCTTCTTGAGCGAGGAATGCGATCAGTTGCACTGCGGGCAATCAAAATCTCAAAAAAGCTGGGAGGAAAAATTTTCTATGACGTGAACCTTCCACTACCACTGTGGCAGTCTAGTGATGAAGCCAAGTCGCTTGTAAGACAGGTTTGGAGTCTAGCAAATATTGTTGAGGTTACCAAGCAAGAGCTTGAATTTTTATGTGGGATCAAGCCCACCGAGGAATTTGACTCTGAAAACAATTCCAGTTCAAAGTTTGCTCATTATGGACCAGAGTTGGTTCAACCACTTTGGCATGAAAATCTTGAAGTTCTGTTTGTAACAAATGGGACTTCTAAGATACATTACTACACCAAGGAGCATAATGGTGCAGTGCATGGCATGGAGGATCCACCCATAACCCCTTTCACCAGTGATATGTCAGCATCTGGAGATGGCATTGTCGCTGGTACTATGTCATACCTCTAATATCTGTGATCTGTTCTTATATCATTCATACAGCTACATACATGTTCTTTTTTACTTTGTTGCTACGCTTGTTCTTTGTCGAACTTTTGAAGATGTTGAGCTTTGAATTGGTGTAGAAACTTCACCTTAATACTGCCAATCTTGACAATCAAGAGAATGTTGATGCTGCCAATCCTGACAATCAAGAGAATGTTACGGTTTGAAGCAATGAGAAAATCTTGTCATCAAAGACAAGTCGTGGGTTATTCGATGAGCATCAGTCCTTCTAGGGAACCCAAGTTTTTATGTCCTAGCTTGTTTTTCGGAACTGTGAAATGATATGCTTAAGAACTTGAATTGCAGATAAAGCAGTGTGAGTTAATTCATAAATGTGTATGGCATGCTCTGAGAAAAAGCTCCTTTTCTTTTCTTTTCTTTTCTCTTTCTCCTGAGGTCCCTCATATTATGAAAGGATTTGCTAAGGAAAAAAGGGAAGTTTTCTTGGAAATGTAGTTCTTTTTAGTGTTTTAATACCTAAAGTAGATTGTTAAAATTTTCTCCTTGGAAAACTGCTCTTGCTTAATTTTGTGTTCTTTTTTGCTCTCAGCTCTCATGAGAATGTTAACAGTTCAGTCGCACCTTATTACTGATAAATGGTACTTGGAACGCACCATCAAGTATGCCATTGATTGTGGTGTCATAGACCAATGGCTGCTTGGTCGGGAACGTGGCTATCCCCCTAGGGAAGATATGGAAGAAGTGGAACCTGATCATAACGGCATAAGATCAATAACCGAGAAGGAATACCGCACAATAGCGCCTTCAAGTTGATTTGTCAGTCGGCCAGATTCACATATCTTGTGTCATGTGCCCCCAATTTATCTGATACAATTGTTCTTTGTAAAGTAAAATAGTGCGCTTTTAAGTGAAAGGGGCTCCACATGCAGTGCCAAATTCATGACAACAATTTCGTGTTATTCCGATAGCATTTGATAATCATTAAGTTAGCCAGCATCCTTCTTCTTTTTGGTCTTTATTTTATTTCTTAATTCTGTATTTGCCAAATTCAATCTGTCCTTTCTTAAGCGTGGCAACAACTGGATATTTTCACTTTGTCCGATTTGGCCCTTCCATCAATTTTTCGCTTGTCTTTTACCCGGCTCAGGGAGGTTTCGTTCAGTTGTTCAATAGATTCAAAAACATGCATACTGATATGCGAAGATTCCGAAGTCTGAGCTAATGCATCAGAATATATCCCGTTTATTCTGCATGAATGGCTTATGTTGCAACAGTACGTGATCCCAGAGGGAATAGAAGATTATTAGGCTTATGTTGGCAGCAACTAGTCTTTTAACATTTTCGAGTGCAGCAGTCACGTCCTTCAAAGCGATACAATTACTTTTACAATAATTGGAGTCAGGTAAAGAAGCTGCGTTGATTTTGTCAAGATTGGCAGGATGCCAGGATTAGGATTTTTGTGAACTTTAAAATAATTTTAGCATTTTCCTGTCAGTAATACTGATAATAATATTAATAGTAGTATTTACTGACGATTTGATTATAAGCAGTAATACTTACCTCTGGTGGATTATATCTTGAAAATCAAATTCGAGAATGATTTCTCTGAAACACCCGACTCTGGCTTTAGATCTCCTGTGCCACTTGTCCTGTGCTCTCTATGTCACAAACTATCGTAATCATCCATTTGAATAGTTTGGATAAGTGGGATGGTTTGTGGCACAAAGGGCACAAGATTGAATGGTTGGGATGGTTTGTGGCACAGGACAAGTGGCACGGTAAATTTGCCCGCGACTCTATGCTACTGACAAAATATCCAACAACTCAACTTGATGATTGAACATATACCTATTAAATACTTCTATACAAATTTTTAATATACCGCCGACTACTGCATTACCTTACCTAAACTCAGTCACACAGCACCATCAATATCAGTTTGCTCTTAAAGATGGAGCTGTTGTAGTCCAGACAACCTTCAAGGCGAGACATGCAGGGGCTCCAGCCTCACAGCATCCAAGACATAGCAACAAAACATGGAGAAAGCATGCTGTTTAAGACCCATAAATAGGGATGCAGGGACTTCAAAGAATAGAGTGGCATGGAGACTTGCTCGAAACATAAAGGTGGAGTTGTCGCGGTTCAAACATCCTTCAGGCGAGTATGTTGGTGTTGCTCCAAAACATTGATATTATTATGCCACGTCCATCGTTTTTTTTTTCAATTACACTGTAATAAACATTAATAGCGTTCCTTACATTCAAGTTTTTAATTGTCATCGTTAATATTACCCAAACGTTTACGTTCATTTCTCTCTCTTTCTCATGTTTTTTTTCTCTACAAAATTTATCTTTTTCTAAGCTATCTCTTGTATACAGAAATAAAATCCTGAGTTTGGTCTTGTGTTCTTTGTGAATGTACTGTCGTACTGTTTAAGCATTCTTTACGTGTTCGCAGTCTATAGTTGTTTTTCCTATTCTCTAGAAGACTAGCGTAAGGGAGATAGATTCACCATTGGAGAACCGACCGACATAACACACTCCCATCTTCTTCAAATCTGCTCTCTTCTTGATTCTTCTGCTTAATTCTTGAAAACAGCTCTTACTTCGCCTCATTGAGTGCACCGAAGTTGGTAGAAAAGGCGTTAACTCTAGAGTCAAATTTCGGTGTTCTGCTGTATCGTAAAGGAAAATTTTTTGACTTAGGGCAAGGATTTTTCCCAATACCTTGTGTTAAGATATATGATATATATCTTATTATTAAATTTTGGCATTTTTGGATAATTGGACCTAGCAAATATTTAGTTTCACATCCAAATTGATTGAATTTAAATTAGATACGGCTGGCTTGTTGGATTTTTGGATAATGGTTTAGTTGTGATAAAGTTCTATTTTAACTGGGACTCTTAATTGAAGTAGGACTCTCAATACTTGAAAGATTATGCACATCTTCTATCTACTGTTGATGTCTATCTCTAACGTAAGTGTGCTGTAATAGAGTGAAAGTTAATTTCTAATGTAAGTGAGTGATAACAGTACAAGTCTATCTCCTGTGGGTGTCGTCCTTATCTTTAACCTACGGCATAAGTCTATCTCCAACGTGATAGTGTGGCAATGGAGTTGACGTGTGTGTAGCTCACAAGTGCATTTGTTAACGAAAGAACATACTGCTATGGTGTGAGTGTGAATAGTAAGTGTGGGCGTGAATAGTGAAGGAGAAAAACATACAGCTGAAGTTAATTCCTTATATGTGGGCATTAGTTTCTCATTGAAAAAAGACTACGGTGTTTATGTAAGATAAGGCAACTTGGAGTATGCATTAATTGTCTATAAGTGTGCATTAAATGCTTATTGGGAAACGTAGCATGTAAGGGTGTGGCAGTAGTGAATGTGTGAGTGTTGGGTAAAGGTTTAGTGGTTTTAATCTACAAGTGAACAACATATTTTTGCGAGTGAGCCACAGTGAAGTGCATTGGCGAGAGGACAGAGAAATTGCTTACGACGCACATGAGCAGATTAATTGAATAAGGTGTTTGGGTGTGAGAGCCACGGTAATGTGTGAGATTGGATTTACTAAAAGACAGTACAACGTGTTGGTGAGTCAGTGGGTGTGACACATATGTTCTGATTTATTGAAAAGATGGTAATGAGTCTCAGCTGTTGGTGAACTGTGGTTGTATGTGCATCTTGGAAGCTAGCTGAATAACATCGAATCTATTTCGGATGAGCTAAATAACCTGGGAAGTTGTCTTTCTTTTGTCTCAAGTATTTCGTTGTTCAATTTTCAGTTGTTTAAATACTTGAGCTATTTTTATTTATTATTTTCTTGAGTGTTGAGTTGTTCGTTTAATCACTTGAGTGATTTAGTTAACATTCTTGTTACAAAAGAGTGTTGAGAAAAATCCTCTGTTGGGGTTAGTACGAGGCGGTCGTACTATTGGGTGTAAAATTCTTTCACTGGAAGTGAGGTTGAGAGATAGTGTCAAGGGTTGAGTGGTGTCGGCTCAGTAAAGCCTTACGTAAAACTATTATACTTCAGTGAAAGTGATTAAGCTGAATGAGAGCCCCGCAGACGTAAGCAAGGTATGCCGAACTGCGTTACCAAATTTCTGGTGTCTTTGTTGTTTTAGTTTTGCTTGATTTTATTTTGTTCGTGCCAAAGAAGTTTACGGAAAGTTTGCTAAACTAACCCCCTTCAATTTTTCAATTGGTATCAGAGAAAGGTCACCGTTTCAGAACTTGGTAGCAAGTTGGTGCAGATCTTAGTTTCGCAAACATGGCTACAAGAGAGGGTGCCTCAATCACCAGACCACCACTATTGGATAGATGTAACTATCCTGCATAGAAATCTCGGATGAAATTCTTCATCCAAGCTCAAGGCACGAGAGCTTGGCATTCGGTAGTACATGGGTGGACGCATCCAAAAGTCACTAATGATAAAGGAGAGACAGTTCAAAAAGATACATCTGAATAGACAAGAGCAGAAGAAGAAAGTGCACTCGAAAATTCACAAGCAATGCATGCAATATTTAGTGCTGTCGATGAGGGATGCTTCTCAATAATTTCAGCCTGTGAATCGGCAAAAGAAGCGTGAGATATGTTGCAGACTATTCATGAAGGGTCTATTTGTAATATCGTCAAAACTACAGATGTTAGCTGTGCGGTTTGAAGAACTGAAGATGTATGAGAATGAGACTATTGGAGATTTTCATGAAATATTGAGAGATATAGCCAATGAAGCTCATCAACTGGGGAAGAAATACTCCAATGTGAAATTAGTCAAGAAAATGATGAGATCACTACCTCCAAGGTTTATTCCGAAAATTGTAGCAATAGAGGAGGCCCCCGACATTAATAATCTCTCATTGGAAAAAGTTATTAGAATCCTTACAAACTTTGAAATGAATCTTTTGATATGTAAGTAAGAAAAAAGCAAAGGATTGGCACTACAGGTGGAAACTGGAAGGACTGAGAATGATGTAGAAGACGAATCCGACGAGAATAGGGATGTGGAGCTATTAACAAGAGAGTTCAGTAAGTGGTTGAAGAGAGTGAAAAAGGACAAACCTGAGTTTCGGCAAAAGGCGGGAGCTCATCGAACAACAACTTCCAATAATCCAAAACTCAAAAAAGAGAAAGAAAGGTAAATAGAATTCAATGTCATGAGTGTCAAGGCTTTGGACATGTTCAAGCGGAGTGTGTTAATACCATGAAGAAGAGAAGAGGAAAATCCTATACGAGCACTTGGAGTGATAACGAATCCAGAAGTGAAGAAGAAGTTGTGAATAATGATGCGTTAGTTACTTTGTATAGCAAAAGTCCAGTTACTTGTTTAACAGTAACCGAGAAGGAAGTAAATGAAGATAAAAAAGTGAGTAAATCTAGAAATTTTGGAAAACATACAAACAATTTAGCTCAAAGCTCGATCTCAGATTATGACAGTGATGAAAGTGGGTCAAGTGATAAAATGGAGAACATTTACGAGGCTTACGAATTAATGAATGAAAAATGGGGGGAATATGTAGAAAGAATGAAAGATTGAAGGAAGAGAATCTCTCTATGAAGAACATCATCCAAGAGTTAGAAAAGAATTTGATGTTGACGTCAAATGAGCTTGGTGAAGCTAGAATGAAATTATTAAGTACCAAAAAGGGATTGAGAATGTTAAATGGAGGTACCGAAAAGCTAAAAAAGTTGTTGGAAATTGGTAAAGTTAAAGGAGATCTTCAAGGCATTGGCTATAAGGGTGAGTGCTTTAAAGTGAATGAGAAGAAAGATGACATATCCAAATTTGTCCGAGAAGAAGAAACATTGAGAAAGAATCGAAGATTTATACCCACATGTCATTTTTGTGGAGTCATTGGACATATAAGGCCAAGATGTTATCAGTTACTACAGATGTTGTTTCAAAGAAGACAAAACCGAAAATCTAGACACTCTCCATTAAACTTCTAGCAGCATCCTATGATATCGAAGCAATCTTGGATTAGAAAAGGTCAAGTACAAGCACAAAAATGTAGTGAAGAAAAAACAAGAAATTGCTCAGATTTGCAGTTAGTTACTGCTGAGGAAGTAACTGCAGAAACTGATCTGCAGTTAGTTACTGCTGAGGAAGTAATTGCACGAACTGAAGAACTTTCAGTTACTTCGGATGATGAATCACCCAAAATACTAGAAGCTGATTTGAATCGAGATTCTTTATCTCGAATTCGAAGAAATCATCCAGTAGAAAATGTCATTGGAGATGTCAGCGAAAGAAGAAAAACAAGAGAAAGAAAAATGGTTGATTATCGAAGACTTGCAGGCTACTTATGTTAACATCTTCATTCGAGCCAAAGAAAAAAACCAGGTTTGAGATTCTTCGAGGGGCACTGGGACAGTGTGCTTTACTTTTTTAAATTTTTTTGTGTTGTTAAAAAAACAAAAACAAAAACAAAAAAAAGGAAAAAAAGGAAATATTTTTTTTTGTTCTTTAGTTTTATGTTGCTATTGTCGTCTCATGTTTTTAGTAGTTTATATGTGATTTCTATTTGGCTTCACCGAAGACTCCTCAGCTCTCTCATCAGTATGGATCTCTCTCGGGTATCTCTCTCTATTTTGGGCATATCTCTTAGTGTTTTGAATGGTGGTAATTATCTTCGTGGCGTGCTTATAACTCTTTTGCCGGTATGATTATACTTTCTGACATTGTCTTGTCCCGAGGGGAAGACATCATATTGTTTACGGTGAATGTTCCATTCAGGGGGAGATTTCAAGATATACGTGAGACTATTCGTCTTGCTTTTTGGCATCTTTTGTCCCAAGGGGGAGAAACTTGGATGATTGGATAACTAGATGTTCTTTGAAACTTGATGTTTGATTGAGGGGGAGTATTTGTCGTATGGATTGTACATTTGATACTTATATGTCCAATTATGTTATTTAGGGGGAGTTTCACATTTGTGACAAAAAATGCCAAAAAGGAGGAGATTGTTAGGATATATTTTATATATACCTTATTTAGTTTTGGC
>JAOTAW010000003.1:16442042-16452202 GCA_025629945.1 Erythroxylum savannarum
CTTTTTTCCAAGATTGCTTCTCCTTGATATGTACTTAAAGTCTCCTCAGCCTTGGATTGATTTCTAGTCCTTCAGACATATATCCCTCTCATCTCTTCTTTTTATCATCTTTTTTATTACAAAACCCTAAAAATTTTGTCAAACACGTCAAATACGACCTAGTGTTGATCCCCATATTATTTTACACTATAATTTTTTCTATAAAAATTACTGCCAACGTAAGTTTAACATAGTTTTGTATTAGTCCTATACTGCTCTAGCCAAAAATGGAAAGAAATATAATAAAATAACATTGAACACCTTAGTCTTTATATTGCCCCCATGTTTAATAATATGGTACCATGTTGCCCTAATGTTCCCCCTAATAACGAACTAAACTTAAATTAATAATCTAAGATAGCAAACCAAAATAATAAACAAGACTGAAGCAACCAATTGATAACTAAGACCTAGATGTAGAATCCCCTAGAACTTTTTTATGCTTAAACTTATCTTGTTTCAATATTAACCCTAGTTTCTTATACTTATAAAAATTTCAAAGTTATATCATATTTTTTCTCAAAAGATACAGCTCTTATCCTTAAGCTAATTAATTGAAATCTCTTTTTAATTAAAATACCTAAGAATGCATTAATGTGTTCTATGAATTTTGTTATTGGATTTGATTCTAACCAGAAGATTTATGAGGTCCCATATTTAAGATTACATATAACTCTTGTTATTTTATGTCATGATTTATTTATACATATGACTTCTCATCACCTATATATGAAATCTAAAACTAAATCAAAACGCTAGCACTCATAAGAAATAGTCACAAATAATTCATAAGGAAACCAAAGTGTTTAACCAAAGAATACATTCAAAGACATAATTTTTGGTTTTATCTTATCTAGATCTATTCAATTTTGTTCACAACAACTAAGAAATAACACAAAATAAAAGAACTCATTCTTATGGATCTTTAAATCTTGATTTTTTTTCACTTAAATCTTGATGAAAATTCCTTTCTTTCTTTCCAAAGTTACTCCATTTTGGTCTTAAGATGCTCTAACATATGACTCTAATGATATGCAGTCATCCCTTAATAAAAACTCTCTTTTATATAAGAAAGTCCTAAAAATTCCATACACCATGACTAATACAGGTCCAACATGAGCTAGTGTTGGTCCTTTGTTACTCTTTCTGATAGAAAACTAGAATTTTTATAAAAATCACTGATAATACGACTCTAAAACGTGGATTTATATTAGACCTATGTTGTTTGACATCTAATGCTAACGAATGGTGTTATGTTGGTGGCCCATATTTCAAACCCTTCCTTTGAATCATGTTAAAACGTCTCTATTTTGGCTCCAACTTGCTCTAATTCATTTCTTTATTTGGAGGCTAAAATAAGGCCTATAAACAAAATATAAGTCATATTGAATGCCAAATCTTACAAAAATCATCCAAATCCAAACAAGATACTCTCAAGATCATGTTAAAGATACAACCTTATTCGGATTTACCAATAATGAAACATGAACTTGTAGTCAATTTCATACTAAATTAATTTTCCAACAATATAAAACATGAAAATGTAATAAAAATTGAAATAAATCCTGTAACTATCCTAAATTATTTCTGCTCTCTAACCAACATCTAACACTTTTTTAACATTATTAAAATTAGAACTACTAGATTTGCAAATTTCATAGGCCACGTTACAAAATATTTTGCAAAACAAGTTAAACAAAAAGTTCTAGTATAGGAAATAGGATCTCAAGGTGATTTCTACGGATATGGGGATCTCTAAGTGATATATAAACTGAAAAGATTTATTTAAGAATGAAATGATTGTTGAGTTCCAAATTACCTAAAATAATTCATAACCCAAAAATACAACAAAAAATTTATGAACTTATCCAAGTCAATCTGCCTCATTCAAAATTATCATTCACCAAATTAATTCAGATTTCAAAACCGTAATAAAAAATTTACGCAGCTTCTCAAATAATACACTGCAAAATAGAAAATCAATGCAACCAAAACTGACAAACCAACGCCTAAATCAAGACCGCCGTCGCTAGAAATTTTAGTAACGTAACAACCAATAGTCATGGTTTTCCAAATTCCATACAAAAGCGACGACAAAGTCATCTTGAAAATGGCACTAAAAGAGAGTAACACTCACGTAAAGCAAGCACAAGCAAAACATCGAGGTCGGGATGTTAGGAAAAACAATTACAATTGAATACCATGAAAGATGAGATAGATACCACATTCGAGAAATTAGGAACCAAAAAGGAGACAAACACCATATGTGAAAAATTAGGAGCCTAAAAGGCCGGTTTGACAAACCGACGACGACGACGAAAGGAGTGTTCTGAAAGTGGAAATTGTTCGAGAAATTAAGGATGAATCCCTAATTTTCCAACAAAGGCAAATGTGAGCAGGGGGAACAAAGTTTGTGGCTTCCCTTACCAACTATTCTTCAATTTAGAGGTTTAATTAAACATTGAGTTCGAGACATTTGAATTTAAGTTACACGTTAGTATAAATGAGAAGATTCAAACTGACCCTTTTTGCACATATTGTCTCATGGTGATTGATTGTATTTTCACTCACTTCTTGCAATTGTGAAAGAGATAGCCCAGTTGAACACATTGTTAGAGACATCTAATTGACCCAATTAAAATGCCTGGGACTAACAAATATAAAACAAGATTCCAGTCCACATTATAGCTCCTCAAATTTAGTTTTCAGGAATCCAATAGAATAATTACCAGGATCCTTTTAAGACCAGCTTGACAGAGACTATGCTTGCAAAATATTTGATGCTCCTGAGATGTATAATCTGATAAAAGTAAGAAGGGAAAGAACCTAACGAGTTTCAAGAAGCTGTGGACTGAACAAATGTCTCATGTTACACATCCCATGATTTTGCTATCTGACTTGGTGAACAAAGAAACAAGAGCTGGAAAAAGCTTTTGGCACTCACTCCCCACTTTATTCTTCTTACTAGGACATTTGAGACATCTCCAACTCCTCCAGCTTAGAGGATAAAAAGGAAAAAATGGAGAATATAACCCCAGGCAAAAGGGAGAAATAGAAAATCAATGGAGAAAAAAACAACGGCGGAGGTGTTGACGTTGGAATCCTCTTCTACATACATTGTCCATCATCGGAAAAAAGACAAACTCTACACAGCAAACTGAGGACTATCAAGTTTTGCAGCAGCCTGTTTATCAAGAAACCAAACCAACTTCCCTTTTGCTGGCTGGACCATTCGTGCAGGCAGTTTTGAGCATTCGGGTTCTACGTCGTCCATGACCATATGGACTGCTTCTGCTTTGCTCTCACCAGTCACAACTATAGCTACATTGGATGCTGAGTTGATGACAGGCAGAGTGAACGTGATCCTCTCTGGTGGGGGTTTCGATGAATTGGTAACAAATGTTACCCATTCATCTTTCTCATTGAGCACAGAGTGATTAGGGAATAGTGAGGCAATATGACCATCAGGACCCATCCCAAGAAGTATGAGATCAAATTTGGGGCAGTCATTAATTTCAGAGACACTAATTGTGCGTGTTTTCACTAATTGTCGAACAACAAATTCATACTCACGTGCAGCTTCCTCTGCAGGTACTGAATCATTGATAGAATGCACATGGCTGGAGACAATAGGCACCTGCCACCACAACCATTGCGTATGCCATAAAATTATAGAACAGCATAAAGTGACTAAAATAAAGAGAAGAAACCTGATATACTTCCTTTTACGTATTTACATTATGACCAAACTTGAATTTCTTTTTTCCGTTTGACACTATGGGAACAGAGGCAAAAGCGTCAAAATTAAGAAAGTGCAATCTCCTAAGTCTCATCTACAGCATCATTACAAAGCCCAGAAGGCACCACAAAATGAAGTTCATGATTATGGAGTAGAATTAGGTGTCATCAAACAAGAAATGCATCATTCATTCATTCCTGGGTTCTCTCCAGTGTTATAAAAGGTAGAAACAGATTTTTTTCCTAGATCAAATGAAATTATTTGAGTTCTAATGATTTCGTAGTCTAACATATATCCATTTTTCAGTTCATCGTAACTTTGTTTAATAGAATCTTTAATAAAACCTCCTTAGGAAGGTATCAATATCAACAGGGGCCCTTATGTTCTACATTTCTTGAATACAATTCAATCAAACTAGCACTGTGTATAAAACAAAGATGCCAAGAGTATTTCATTGTCAAAATTTATTTACAAGAACAAGCAACTATGCCACAAATAATTCCAAGAGAAGTCAGAACTATTTCAATCACAGAGATTGTCTTTAATCACTGCAAAATTTTGTAGGTATCAATTACAAAATAACAGAGAAAACTCTCCATTGTGCAAACTTAATTTAGCAAATCCAGATAAGCTGATGATAAACCAATATAAGGTTCTCAGAGTAAAGCAACTCTTAATAAAGAGATTTTTCTGTACAAATATAAGGTTCAACAATAAGATGGGGTGGAAAACATCCTTCATACTGGATAACTGTATTTATCCCTTAAATTAGTGTGCTGTTTACATAACTTCTCATCTTTTTACCATAATCATATAGCAAGACATCAACACCCAATGAGGACAAGATGAAAGTAATCATCCAACCATAGAGAATCACGTCAATGAAAGCAACATGCCAACAAATCAATTAAATTTGAAATCATATCGCAACTATGAGAAACACCAAAAGTGGTAAAAATAGATGGATTGAAATGGTTTGAGAATTTGCATGTTCAATCCCCAAATATTGAAATTTAAGGCTGTGACGATGAATAGAATAGAAATGTCTCAAAGATTACAAGAGAAAAAGATAAAAGAATAAATGAAAGCCGACAGGGAACAGATAACTCCAAGTTAACAACCTAAGCTGGATGGTTGGTTTCTTTTACACTATTAAGAGACGATTTCTGTCCCATTACCAAGTTAACTCACACTCTTTATTGTATAGAATGGCCACCACTTTAAAAGTTGAATGGAAGTAAGGAGATAATCAAATTTGACACCGCTCTAACTTAGTGGAAACCAAATTCTTTCATATACATACTTTTCATCAGCAAAATTTTAATGAAAGGATGCTGGCACTCAAAAATTGACAGACTGTAAAAGTATCCTAAAAAGGAAATGGGCATTTCAGCAAAATAGAGACACTAAATTTTGACTGTGCTAAGATTAACATACTGAAAATGCACTTCACCGAATAAAATAAAGAGGCAAAATTTTCTGCAAATCCATATAACTTTTCTAACAGTCATTGATAGCAAAAATAGATCCAATCTCTAGAAGATCCAAATTCCATATCTTGCTGCCGTTTAAATCGGGAAACTATTTGTTTTGGGAGCAACTTGCATCCACTATAGATGCAAAATAGCCACAAAAGGAAAAGTTCAACATTCATAAGGGTCAAGGCAGATTTGAATGTTGGAAAATTAACTCTCTTTACCAGTGTACTTAGTAAGCAATGACAGTAGAAAGGCGTCGCAGGTTGAGTAGGAGAAAAAAAAGCAAGAAGAAAGTCCCAGATGCTTGAACTGTCAGCCATTTCCCCCACTCTCAATTCTTTTTGGTTATTGATCACAATCAACATCATAAAAAATGAAACTATAAAACAACCAAGGAAAGAATAATAGGGCAAACCTTGGACAGAAGGCCATCTTTTGTGAGCTTATAGTTACTATCGGCATGGCTTTTTGCCACCACACGTTCATCCGCCCAAAATATGTACCATTTAGCCCAGTCTACAGTCTTGATATAAGGAGCTTCACAGAGTTTCCTGCGAAGACCAAGAAATGTGAAAAAAAAAATGGTCCAATATCATAAAAAGGGAGAAGGGAAGAGAAGCCAATGATACCCCATCAAGCTAATGAGAGAACCACCAGATAAGGCAATGGCAAAGAAACCCCTTTCCTTCACTGATGCCTCGGACAATTCAGCAATATAGTCTGCCAAATCAGTACGAAGCTCATCCAAACTCTCATGAATCCTTAACTCTCCTCTATCTTTATGAATCCCAGAATGAGCCATCCTTTGACAGAGTTTAAAGAGCAACATTGTTTAATGCATATAACAAAGGCAAAAAACCAACAGAATAGTAGTCAAAAAGGCAACTATTACACATTATTTGACAGAGGCAGTGCACCAGGGAGGAAACTAGTGAAGAGAAGATAAGGGAACGGAACATCAAAAAACCAAGGTAGTTCGTTAACGTTGAAGGGAGGAAGAGGATTTTAAAAGTTAAGAACATTTTCCCTTTAGAACGTGCATGCCTCAAAAAATGCATCAATATACGGATCCAATATAACTGTCAATAGCAAACATGAGAAACAAGTTCACTGGTATAAACAACAAGGAATTCAATATATGCATTGACTTCAAATCAGAACAAAGCCGACCCAGTTAAAGGGGTGTGATCATTACAATAAAAAATGATTGGTTCCCAAAAGGAACAGAAATTCCAATAGAGACGTCTTAAACGGAATAATTTCATGCGAAAGATCAGAAAACAGTCTAAATCCCATCAAAACAGAAGTTCAGAGAAACACAAATATACAGGAAAAGCAAAACAAAAAATCTAGCACTGGAATAGCAGTATATAAAACATATAGGAAAAAAAGGGAGTGAATGCTTACCGAGAAGAGAGAAGAAGAGGAAAAAGAAACAAGAGGAAGAAGGAGAGAGATTGTTTGACAAGAAGAAGAAGAAAAGGGACGAAAATGGAAGATGGCTATTGACACAGACACGAAACTACGATCCAATACGGCATCTATAAATGCACATATGTGTATAGATACATAAACTTTTAACATAGGATGATTGTATACTTGGGCTAATTCCAATTCACTGGTTCTAATCAATTAAAAAAGAAAAAAAACTTGTTGTGTACAGAAGCGGAGAAGAATTTACCGTCTTCGCTTCCACGCGCATCCAATGATCGTGACAATACACACACGAACAAAAAGACTATGTCTTTCTCACCCGTTGATAGTAAACTGATAAAATTTAGATAGATAAAGTTAGTATTGAGAGAAAGATTGGAACTTCTGTATCCAGGTACTCGGAAAAACACAGAAAGTTCAGAGTTTGGGTGCTAGATCCTCTGCTACAACAACTTTCTGTCCTTTTATCCCCGTCTATACAACCAAAGAAACAATGTAAACGTATACTATACATGCAGCTTTTCATTTTTTGTCAAATAATTAAATAACAAGGTGCGTGTATATGTTGTATTTTGTGACTTAATTAATTGTACAATTTCTAAAAAAAATAGAGAAATTGGGAAAAGCTAGACGAGGACAACATAGGAAACCAAACACTTGTTCAAATCACACGTTGACAATTGCACCAATCAGGTGTTTTTAATTGGAAGACGGAAATAAGCACCCTATCTCCTTTATCCTCCATTGACTCTGGTGGGTTTTTCTTCTTTAGGTGATTTTCTACCTGTTGTCTCGTACTTTCAAAACTCCAAATTGTCTTCGGTGTTATTCAAGTAATTTTCAATGTTGTGAGTGGAATTATTCTTTGCCAACTCAACTTTTTTCTTTTAGTAATTTTAATGAATAAGTAATATTGATCTAATGTGTTAAATATGAATTTTAAGTTAAAAGTTAGCAATGTTTAATATTTTATCTAATTGTTTAAATTATTTGGTTTTGTCATTTTGTGGTAGAAATTATTACATTGTAATAGGCTTTATATGTTTGTATTCTTTTCCAAAAAAAAAGAAGAGAAAATAGAATATTGTAAATTTCATAAATTTTAGTAATTGAAAATAATAAATGACCATTCGCAAATTAAAGTCTTTTTTTTTTTGAAGGATTTGTTGATACGGTGGATTAAAAATAAGGGGAATGTTACACCTAAGAATAAATATATAGATATTGAATTTCCTATTGACATGTCTCCCTAAAACCACCTAATTGCCACTTGTTATGTCCATGCCATACATCACATTCTTTGAATCTTGATACGGATTGAACTTGTAAATGGCTGTCAAAATTAGAAACAGAACGCAGTGTACTTGTAATTGAATTCTACTGATGATTTTAATATGGGCGGCTGCAGCCTGCAATGATTTTTTTTTTTTCCCTCTCGATTTCTTCTAATGGTTAATAATGCCATTTTCAATTATCATAAATAAGATAGGCTCATGTGAGGTCAGCCACAACATCTCCTTTAATGATGAAGTTTGGAATCTAAGGGCATCAATATCAGGCAACAGTTGGGAAAGTGAGAGCTGAGAATGAGAGACAGAGAGGGGTTGGAGTTGAAGTCCCCACATAACTTCACTTTAGGTTGAGGAGGGTAGGGTAGGTAGCCCTTGTTTCACGACTGTAACAATTATCGAAGACCTTACATTTTGGGTCAGTAAACTACTTATCGAGATCTACGACCCAACTTTAGCCCTATCTTCTGTTTTTTTTTTCTCTGCAAATTAATTCATTTGAAGCGTTACTAAATGAAATTAAAATAACTGAAGTCTAGAATCAACACATTAAGGAATAACATGCTAATAGCGAACTTATTGCCTCCTAACATGTCTTTAAAACCAAGTGTAAACCATAAGTTGAATCCCAAAACATTAAACTAACACTTATCCATCCAATCATTTATTAGATGCATGCACATGTTTATGTGGTCCTTTCCACATCTGAAACCTTGATTTGCGCCATTAGCCTTTCTCAATTAATCACAGCATATATATAATAGGTTCATTTCTCATTGTTACACCACCTCTACTCTTTTAGCTATCCAACATCTTGTTTTTTTTGTTTTCCTATTGTACATTAATTAATTTAGGTATTTAGGATATATGTATTATTTCATTAAAAAATACAACTTGATTGTGGTAAAATACCTGGTAAGCATTTCTGGTTTGCTGGTGTGGGAAAGCAGATCAAATAGCTTCTCAAACATAGGAGGAATCAAAAGTTTTAAGGAGGGTAGTACATGAGAGAGAGTTTAAGAGGTGAAAGTAGCTTGTGATCCAATTATGCAATATAACTATTAGCACATGCCACATTTCCTAGTCTTGGTGTGCCATGCTTGGTTATTGCTCTTATTCATCCTACTAGTTTCCAACGTCAGGAGTATCTGCGAGGAGAGCAACCTTCGAATATTTCAGAACAGAAGCTCTCGAAGGAGTAGTTTCACAAAACTAGAAATGTTGGCTTAGAATGCGGAACATTTAACTCCTATCATGCCTAGGTGGTTGCTTGTAACTCTTTGGTTTTGTCTTTAATGGCCAAAATCATTACAATTCCTCAAAAAGTACATCCTACTACTATACATGACAGTGAGAGACCTTGCCTGGGCATACAGCCCACGGTTTCCAAGTTAAGCAGCTGCAGGATTAAAATTGGTAAAGAAAAAATGGCGATGCCAGCCACATTAATATTAGTATAATAAATAAAATAATAAAATTCAAATCTTTCAACCCCACCCTCGATAGCCATTGTTACAGGTCTCTTTATATTTTTTTTTATGCAAGAGGTCTCTTTATATATTATAAACGACGAATCGAGCTAAGATATGGAATGCTTGATCCTGGAGTTGCCTAGTACTTGATGGTAATATGGGGGGTGTCACATCATGCTTGTCGCCTAGCCAAGAAAAGTTTGGGTAAATTTCCGTATCATATGATTATGGAAAGTATTCTTCAATCTCTGCCCTCCTCTTCTACGTGGAATACAAATTGGTGGATTTGCAAATGCAATGACAATTATAGGCATCGAGGCACTTGAGTTGAGATCTTGGAAGACGAGTTGTTTTCATGCGTTTGGAGACTGGCACAGCTCTAACAGTAAATGTATCAACAGATATATTTCGTCTGGCTTCAAACTTTTCACGCATACTGTGTTAAATCTTCCAGTAAACCTAAAACATAATTTGATGAGCCCTTATCATGTGTCTTATATAGAAACAATATTTAATGATGAACAAAAATATCATGAAGCTTATTTTAGAAAAAAAAATGAAATTCATGAGATTACCAAATTGTATTTTATCTTCACAATTTGGATATATATATATATATATATTGTAACGCTCCAAATTAGGGGTTAGCATATTAAGCAAATTTAGTCCGATTTATGTTCTGTCTCTTTGACATTTTGGCATGCATTCA
>JAOTAW010000003.1:16472662-16484344 GCA_025629945.1 Erythroxylum savannarum
TTTAGATGAAAATTAAACTTATGAGTCTTTAGATAGAATTTAGAACTTTTGATGTACGACAATCTCCTTTAAGTATATAATTTTAATTTTTATTATTATTTTAAATTTTATATTAGACTCAAATTTATTTATTATTTATTAATCATATAATAATATATTTTAGTATATTTTTATTTCAATAAAATATTTTATTTTTACTTACTTTCATAATTTTTACTTATTATTTATTTCTAACCAATTTAACAGTTTAATATCAAATAAACTCTAAATCTTACACCTTTTTTAACCGGTTCGATGTCCTGGATCAAAGCAAATTGGTGAAGGGAAACCATTCAAAGTAAATTGGTGAAGGGGGCTCCAGAATGATTCCAAGTTATTTTTCCAAAGAAATGTACTATACATACAAATGGCATACCGCAGAAATTGAACAAAAAAATATTCATATTCCTATTTGGCAATCGGACCGCCGATTTATACATCCCACTGCTTTTACAAACATTAGTTCTCTCATTCTCTCTCTCTATCTCTCTCTCATTTGACAATCTATAATCGGAGGATAGTTCGAAGTGTATCGCTGAGATTTTGAATGGTCTGCTGCTCTTGTGTGGTTTGAAGCTCTTGAAGTGGCATCTCTTCATAACATCTGTAGCAATTGCCACAATGACAATTAGCTAAGCATTCATTAGTCAAGTAAACAAGGAAGGAACTGCCTGAATGCCAGCCATGTAAGATTTCCGCGAATAACTATAAATTACTTATCCTGAATATTAAACAGGCCACTCGGATTTACGTTTATTACTGCATTATTTGGGGCACTACCAAAACTGTGAATGGTCTACAACTGTCACCTCCAGAGAAATTAATGTAAATGTATTTAGCACTTACGTTTTGTGGTAGGCTAAAGCCTGTGCCAGATTCATTAGCGTATTACTTGAAGTTAGTCTCTGGTAAACACTTGGGGGAAGTGGCATCTGCAAGAGACAGAATATTCATAATTTCCCAAAAAAAAGGGATTGTATATTCATTTAATGCATATACAGTGTCGGGTATCGATCAATGTGTGTGTGCGCCGCCGCGTGTGTTATTTTAAGAGAGGGAGAGAGATAACCTCGTTTTGTACCCTTCGACCCTTTTTTAACATCCCATCACCGGTAAAAAGCTCTTGTAGTGCTTCTGCTGCCACTATTCCTCCATCATCCTGCTGGATGCCTCCAAGCACATTATCTGACAAGAGAGCGATGGGGGAGATATCAGTCGCTCTCAAGAATGGAATGGGTACTGTATTACCAGCTGCATATATTGACCAAAGCTGTAAAAAGAAAACATAACAAAAGATTAGATTAGTTCCAACATGGTGTGACCCAAAAAAAAAAAAGAAGAAGAAGAAGAAGGCAAGGACCACAGAGAGGAAAAAAAAAACAGGGAAAGATACGAGGGGAGGAAGCAGGTGAGGGTAAGAAGGACCCCAGTTCCAATAAGTCAAAAGGCTTTAAATATCCCTCAAATCTCACAATTCAGCAAGCCAAACTTTATCCGGAATGTTAATGAGGTTTTAAACCTGACTTCCTGACACTCCATAGTTATCAAGCTCATACTCTCAGTTGGAAGACACTACATTTCTTATCTTCTATGACGCAAAAGATAAAAAGGTTGAAAGTTGACGAGAAAATAACCTTATCTTGCAAGGCAAATGCCTTTCTGCTTACAGTCTCACTCTTCAAAGTGGAAATGACAATGCTGCTACCACCACCTCCCCTACCCTGTGTTTGAGACAGGGTATTCCTGTCGGGATTGGGCTCTGTAGTGCCAGTACCTGAAGGTAAAGATGTTGGATATGCTTCTCCAACCGATATGCTATTTGCTGCACTTCTAGCACTATCCACACACACAGACAGGTTTAACAAGAACCAGTGTCATTAAAACGCACACGCAGAGAATCATCCATTCAAATAGGCATAAGAAACAGAACACAGTGTACCTAAAATCAACTGATCCGTAATCTATGCCACTAACTGAAGGGCTTTCAGTGTGTCCAATATCTTGCAAATCCCTGGAACTATAAGCTTCATTCTCTGAGGCTGTCTTATCTGTTTCTTCACCATGGACCACCACTGTCCCAAAGTCACCTGTATGTAAGTGAAATACAAAAAAACTCATAAGATTAAAAAAATATTCATTTTGTTTCACTAGATGTTGAAGTTTCAGAGATACCTTGGCATTATGCCTTAATTTCCTTTTAAGGAAAATAAAAATCCTCAATCCCCATTTGTAACAAATCAAAGTTATTGACTTGAATTAACAAATCCTAAAATAGAGATATCCACATAGTGGGACAATCTTAAGGATTATCACAAACAAACCTCTTTAATTAGAAAACATAAGAAGTTGCCAAAAAACACTTTAGCATATCCACTTCCAAGTTTTGTCTAACTTGAGTTGTAATACTTTGCATACACAACCAATCATGTAGGCAAACTTGCAGTTTCTAGAGAACCAGAATATTATTTCAGAATGAAGCTAGGAAGTTAGTACAGTTTCATGATTCAACTTCTAATAATATACATCTTCTCGTAACGAACTTTTAAGAACATGTACAAGCAATAATGGCCAGATGTTACATAGAGTGAGCATGATCTAACTAATTGACTCGGTATCATAAAAGTTCATTCAATTCACATAAAATTCCTGAATCATGACAAAATTGACTGTAGGTTTCTCACAGCTTCCATTAACATACATAAAAGAAACTGGTTATGATTTGATCCAACTTGTAGAATTGCAAGATTTCAGATAACTCACCTTCGCCCACAAATTCTACATCTGCTGAAGAGCCAGGCACTTCATTTACCGGTATTTTCCTTGATGGAACAGTATCTCCATAGTGCATATTCAGTTTTGGACCATCTGTTGGCTGTTTAAAATCCAGACGAGCAAGAACGTAAATACATGATTGTATGAAGAGGATAGAGAGAAATTTCAATCCTGGAAGGAAGAGGAATTTTATACTAACATCTGATTCATCTGAACTAAGGTTTTCTGCTTGCAGAGCCATTGTAGCCCTAATTTGTTTCGCCTTTTCAATCTTCGGCAACATTGAAGAAGCTCCAACTTTATATTTCTCAATAAATTTGTGCTATGCTCCAATTTAAAAAGAAAATTCAATGTCAGGCTCCAGATTTCATTACTATCCTAAAGGCGTTACAAGCAAGATAAGAGCAACAACCAATCAAATAGGCTTCAAGACAAGAAGCTTGTGCATCTTTCAACTTCCAACATCATGCACATCATTCTTGATTATTTTGCAACTTATTTTGGAGAACTGTTCCTCCAGATGAATGATACATGGTTAGTAGGGACCAGTTGAGAAAAGATATGATAGTACATCCCCCCTCTCCCCAAAAAAAAAAAAAAAAAAAAGCGAAGAAGACCCTGTTGAGCATTATCATTTTAGAACAACAAAACTCTTCTTCATACACCCCTCTTCCCACCAGGGCACCAAAACCCTTCTTGAACCTGAGTTCTCTACCAAACTCCATTAATGACCAAAGATCAAACCAATGCAAACATACTACATCCAATGAGGAATAAATTGTTTTGTTTTCTTAGTTATTAAATTTTATTATTAGACAAGGATTTGAAATATTCTAGTTTTTCCTTATTAATTTAGAATTTAAGTCTATTAGGAAAAAAAAATATAATCCTTATTAGAATACAGTTCTATATCTGTTCTGAAATTTTCTTATATTAGGGTTTCAGAAATTTTATTATATATGTTTACATGTTTAAATGCCTCAAGAAATAAGATGGACTAATGTTCAAGTGCAATACTTGCTTTCCCTAAGAGTGATTCTTAGATACTTAAAAGGGATTCCTAAACCCTAGAAGTGATTATAGAAACCTATTAATGTGTCCCAATAGTTTTATTTGTTTCAAATCCTAAATGAGATTCTTAGTTTTTGAAACAAACCCTAGGAGAAATTCCTATAGCTTTTCGTTTATTTTAATTCATTTATAAATTCCATTCTTAATTCTTGAATCCAGTATTGTCATTTCTCTGTGTTTCATCAAATTATTGGCATATCCTTTGTTCGTTCTACATCAAGATCTGCTCTAAGATTGACATTCAAGTAAGCAACATCCTACATCCTAAAATTTTACAGACACGCAATCAAAAAATTCACTACTACTTTTTACTGACTTTACACCATTGAGGACTAAAAAATGCATATGTACTAAGTAAAAAAAAGTGTTAGATACGAAAGAATCATCAATACAAGAAAAAGAGCATCCACATAAAAGGGGAGATGAAAGTCAGCATCGAAAGTTCAAATTATTTTGAATGTGATATCCTCTTTCAAAAGTATAAATACAATGTGCATATATGAACAATAAATGAACAGAGTTCCTCAAAATGCATTATAATATAAACCTTAAGCATCTCAGATGCAGTTGGACGTAAACGTGGGTCCTTTGTTAGGCACCTTGCCACAAAATCATGGAACACAAGGGACCTGCCCATGCAACAATCTAACATTGAGAAAAAAATATCTTCCTGATACAACAAATAAACTATGTAGCTAAACATTGAAAACAGCTATTAAAGAATTTTGGGTGCTGCATAAGAACCAAATACAAACCATTTTTCTTTGTCCTCAAGCATTGGAGCTGGCTCAATGGATATCATGAACAGAACCTATCACAGATAACATTAAAATATAGAAAACAAACAGATAACATTAAAATATAGAAACCAAGTAATTTGTAGATCAACAGGAGGCAAATTGGGCAGAAGATACATTGGATATTACATAAGAGAAGAAACACATCTCATCAACAATGTAGGTCATTTGCTTCATAGAAGTACTTGCACATCATATTCAAACTGATACTAACAAATTCAATGGCTACATATCACCTTTCGGAAGATTTACTTCATTATATCCCTTCAAATACTGAACACATCGACTAGTACCAAATGAGCACCTAGCCCAGAATCATGGACCATAAGACATGACTTAGCAGCATGAATTCAAATGCCATTAACTTGACTTTTATGCAGTCTACAAAGAAACCTTGTTATACCTATGCTAACAATTCAAGCTCAGGAGACCGCACATGTGTACAAATACTCAGCCAATGAAATCTAGCTCAGTTGGTGTGTCCATGTGTCTCATAGAACTGATTTATGTTTGAGCCAAATATAACTCCCAGAAGAAAAGAAAGAAACTAAATAAAGTGGATTATCTATGCTTGTCAGTTAACAAAAGAAAATTGCAGAAATATAGTAAATAGATTGAGCCTAATTACTAAAATAGAACCTAAAACAGGACAATTAGTAATCAGTGTATCAAGAAAACAGGCACGTTCCACAAAAACAATAGTGAACCACCACTTAAATAGGAGAGACTAACCCTCATAGGATGCACAGAAGATCTTGGAGGAAGGCCCTGAAGATGAAGAAAAGAACAGGAAAATAAGGTAAACAATTTTTCAGAGCCTGACTGACAAATAGCATGACAAACACAAGTTCATAATTCAACGAGAGTCCAAGATTAATAATTCCACATTCAACATTTTCAAAACTATGACATCCAAGATCATATGTAGAAGAGAATTGTCCTTCACCAGGAGTAGAAAGGCAACTTGGGAAAGTTATCCTAGAATAAGGATGACTCAAAACTTGACGAATAAAATAATACTTTTGAGAGGAAACATAAAAAATGAACTTGTGTTTAAATTGAATTCCTCATATAACTGAACATTGTAAGAATATACCTCTGCCATTTCAATTGCAGAAACACCAAGAGCCCAGACATCCACCTGGAAAAAAGTTGTAGTAATTTTACAAACATGTGATAATTGAAATCAGAGGTCACCTGCGAAACTTCTAGTCCAATTAATGTTATTACTTACTTGTCCAGGTTCCAAAATGATTCCTCTACAAACATCAGTACATCTTTCTCCTTGTCTGTCTCAGATTAACTCTTACACAATTTCATATGGTTTGATCCAATATATTTGGGTTTCAATAAGTTCCCACATAATTTTATATTTATTACAATCTCTGTTCCTTTCCAGTATATTCATCAGTACTCGTACCATGTTTTACAGTTTTCAAGATGTAGTAAACTCTTATCTTCATGAGGGTCATTTGGAAACAGCCTCTTTACTAGTTAGAAATAAGGTTGCGCACTACTAGATAGAGATGTCAAAAAGGGCCCAGCCCGGCCCGATTTTGGCCAAGGTTAACTGGGCCACGGGCCGATGACAGTTACTTCCAAAATGCATTGTTTTGGAAGTTTTTCTTTAAAAAAAATGGCAGACCGGTCGGCCCATGGTTTAGCCGACCCATCCCGGGCAGCCGGGCCACAGGCCACCATGGCTCAAGGTCAGGCCAGGGGCAGCCTGGGCCCGGCCCGGCCCGGCCCATTAACATCTCTACTACTAGATCTCCCCAAACCTGTTAGCGAGATTTTTATTGAGTATTGTTATTGTACGAAGCAGTAAACTCTAGTCTGTTATCTAGCTACTTAAAAACTATTAGTACCTCAACAATTTTTTTAGAATATGCAACGATGCAACCAAATCATATGCTAGCAGAACATAATGTTGACTTGAAATTAGCCACAAAAATTGATCCCCTCCTTAGAAGTGTCTGCTTTCTCAAAACTAGTCAAAAATTGGATGCCTGTATTCATCTAAAATTCAATCCCTACCTAATCTCTTCACACGGCCCCTGATTCTAGACTGCCACCTACAATCATTTATTTGATTGCAAAAGCCCAGACTTCAAAGACCCCAGAAATATCTTCATAAGACTCTCCTAGGTTACCCAATAATGAAAAGAATGAAAATATCTGAACATTCATTACAATGCTAACAAATAACTTCCTAATCCTACTATTTAAAGAAAAAAAAAATGAGTAAAGTCACATAACTGAAATAAATTCAAGAAACAGAGGATATAAAACAGAGGATATGATACCTTCCCATCATAGCGGCTTTCTTGTATCACTTCTGGAGCCATCCAATGTGGAGTACCAATGAACTATTAATAGATAAAACATTTTCAGGAAACTACCATCAAATAGTTGAAACAACTTGACCTCAAATATAAGCTATTCACTGAATCAAACAACAAACGTAACATAGATAGAATGAAGCCAGAAATGCCCTGAATCAATATTTTCACAAAATAATCTAATGTTACTTAAAAGCGATAAGATGAGTCAACATGTGCAAATGAAACCCACAACATCATGTGATGTAGAACAAATAGAAGATTATTAACTAGTAGCTAAAAATAACAAAACTAAGAAATATGAGTGATATAAGGCTGCTGAAATATCAAGTTTCAAGGCTGAATTTTGGATAGGAATGATAAATTTTCAAATTTTGTACAACTGAAATTTTAAGGTTTGATTACTGAAAATTTAGGTTTAGGATTTCAGGTTTTAATATGCTGGAATTTAGGAATTTGGTTGCTGGAATTTTGTGGTGAGCATAAAGAATGGAAGGTAGGAAACTAAGAATCACTCCTAGGTTCTAAGACACTCTTAGAAGAAAGCATCACACATTCTAGTTGAAAACTCAAGTTTGTAGAAAAATTCCAGATTGCTTATTCTTATTGAAGGGCTGAGTACACATATATATAGAGTAGGAAAAGGTTCCTAACAAATTTAAATCATATTCAAATAAAAATTCTATAAGTCCTAAACAACTAGGACAACATGTGTAAAATAGAATAATATATTTAACTTACTACTACTTTCTATCTAATAAGGAATCCTAACATAATCTAAATTTCAGCCCATCTTTTGTTGTCAACTTAATTCTCAATCTTCATCCCACCAAATTAAGGCTTGTGGTTTACTAATATTTCCTCTTTTATTTCTTTTATATATTTTAAGTTCTTTCGCATCATCATGGTAACTGGCAACATAATCAGAAGCTGAGAGTAAAGTGCAGCCTTGATTTGTTGATTTAAGTAGTGATGTTCATAAAAGTCTGGCCTTGAGTCAAGACTATCACCAGAAAGGACTCGGTTTGCTACGAAGGATTGATTTGTGTAATGTCCATTATTTGTGTGTTCCTAATCCAATATTCAGCATTTTGTTATATGCTTAAGAAGAAAGATTTACCTAAATGAATGCCATCACTTGTAACAGCTAAATAATGAACTGTAATATTTGATCCAATCATATAAGATAATTCTTCTACCCAAGAGACACACAGTCACCTACAAAGATCTTGAGTAAATTTCTATCAAGTTCTGATCAATAAAAAGTTATGGAAATTGCACTTTAATCTGAAATTACTATACCGTATTACGCTTTGACATGGTTCTCGTAAGTTGTGCTGCAACCCCAAAATCACCTGTTTGTAGTGTCATCGAAACATTAAACAATTTGTTCATTTCTTTAATAGCAACTCAGTAGAATAAATTCTAGAAAAAGATGGTCCACCAAATAACATATTATTAACAAAAGTAAGGCCACAATAACATTTTCTTGGGTAAAAACAGAACGATCATGGGAAATTTTCTTTATTGATAATTCGTCAACTTTAAGTTTCAGAAAGCACCCTAATCAAGACATTAAATTGTTATTTTTCCAGGATATTAATGAATAATGTATTCTAATTTTTAAGCAATTGACCATTATTCATTTCTCATAAGCCTTCAACAATATGTTTTTTGAATGCAAATGCTTGCATCTCATTATCATTTCCCAACCCTTTATGTGATGGGATATTTTTAATCCAAAAGTTTGCATTACAGCTCCGAATACAAAATTAAATGAATGAAAGTTCAACTAGGACATATACTTTTCATAAAAGCAAATGAAAGAATGCTGGAAAGTAATAATCTAATTGACCACAAATTAAACTGCCATCTCTAAAACTTTGGCTTCTCTCAAGTAATCTGGTAAAAATTAGAGAATCTTTTAACATTTAAATAAGTCTTCTTTGTCAACCAAATATTTTCTTTCTCTCAGACTGTCTTATGTCTGTTGTGGTAAAATGGATTTAGAAAATTCATTGCAAGACTCACAGAAGATTTTCTTTTGACTCCTTTCAATGCAATTATCTAAACAAAAAGCAAGAAACGAATAGGAATGAAAGAATGAATTCCTACATGCCATGTGATGAGATAAACATTTCAATAATTTAACAAGTTCCCTTTCAATTGCACACAACAAAAAGGAAAATGAACTTCCAAATGCTAATACAGAAGCATTTTTTCTTGCTTCATACAAAAGTAACATAAAATTTAAAAATGCACATAGCTGTACTCACCCAGTTTGACCTCTCCTTGTTCAGTTAACAAAATATTACCACCCTTGATATCTCTATGAACCTTGGATATTGCATGCAAATAAGCCAAACCCTACATTGAATCAGAAATAAATAAATAAGCCAAAAAAAATCCCCTTAAATTTGGAAATTAAAATAAAAGGAAAAGGAATGACATTCCAAATCAATCAAGGTCAACATTAAGGTCAGCTAAAAAGCTGAAATCCCATGGCTCACATTACAATTCTTGTGTTCCAGCTTGAATTGTCAAAACTCATTATATTAAAAACAGGCCAATAAATTTTGGGTCATAATTGATCTTATATCATTATTGATTGACTACATTGGTTTTAGTTGCTCAAAATTCAGGACATGAGTCACTTAGTTGTACTGTCATGAAATATCTGTTGCCTATTTGATATTTTTGCCAACGAACTATAATTTTACTTGGTAAACAAAGAGACAAGCCTTAGATGTAAGTTTTCTTGACAATTTTGGCAATAAATTGATCCTTCTTCATATTTTTCTTCTTCCAACAAAATGAAGACCAGTGTACCTTTAAAGCTTCTCTACAAATGAAAGCTATTTGATTCTCCTCTAAGGGCTCCTCAGTAACATTCATCAAGTCAGCAACACTTCCACCACCACAATACTCCATAACTATCTGCAAAAGCAAAGTACCAATTCATCCCAATCACTAGAGAACCAAATGAAAGATATCTAGAAAAAAAGTAAAGGTCAACCACAAACAAAATCATGAAAAATGACCAATGCATTATCAGCTTCTAAAATAGTCAATCCACCACTATTCATACCCAAAGATACTCTTCACCTTGATAACTCCCAAAGTATCGAACAACATTGGGATGGTTACATTGTTGCAACATCTCAATTTCACCTCGGATTTCTTCATAACCTTCTTCCTGCGTACAAGTACCACCTCAATCCAAATATTCTACTTAACACAAAACAAGACAATAACAAAACTTTATGTAAGTACAAACAAGAAAATTTACTCACCCCCTCGACCAAGGATATAATTTTGATGGCAACAAGCTCTGAAGTTCGTAAATCCCTTGCCTTGTAAACAGACCCATATGATCCCTTCCCTGCCATGCCAAGAAAACAACTTCAGTATGACCTACGGTAAGTACAAGAAATATAGCTTCCTGTTTGAACTGCCATATGAAAGCCAAAATTCTTTTAGTCTTAAAATTGCAGGAAAGCGCAAAACAATCTGAACATTTGTAATGTGAACCATTAGTGAGACGAACTTCACAATTCCCTAGTTCAAAACGCAAACTCACCAAGTTCATTCAATAATTCGTACTTGGTAGTAGGATCCTCTCTAGTAACACTCTCCGGAATCGAACTAGAAGACACTTTACTCTGCTGATGCTGACGTGTCAATGTCTCCTCTGCACTCTCTTTCCTCTTCTTCCCAAATCCTAATTCCCCAACCGCCTGCATGCTCGCAACCGCTCTCCCCATCGTCGATCCACCGCTCCCACTCCTCCCCACCGTCGATCTCACCACAAACGTCCCAAACCCCTCTCCTTCCTCTCCTCCGTCGCTATCCTCCGTTCTACCCCCAAAATCTGGCACCACAGAACCACTAGGCGGCTTCCACTGGCGACTTCGTCCTGTTTTCACAATCATCGTCCCGAAATCGCCATAGTTGTCGTCTTCGTCGGGAACTCCGCCGCCAAAATCCTTCGGGAGACGTTTGAGGAGCGGGGGAAGCGACTCGTCGTCGTCTTCTTCGACGGCGTCGCCGTTCTTGGCGTCGTTAGCTCCTCCTTTGTAGAGCATGGTGGCGTAGATGTTGTTGTCGTCGTTGTCATGGTTTCTTGTTTCGTAGTCGGAGTCGGAGGCAGAGTCGTCGCCGTGAGCCACCGCCGTTGAGTAGAGGTCGGATCTCCTCGGAGCCTTACTGGTCCGACGAGCGCTAAGGTGATCCATGTGAACACGAAGAGTAAGTCCAGAGATGGAGACCGTTACTGGCGTAGAAATTTTGCTTGGAGCATTGATGGGCTCTAGATTTGGGCCTGCTTCCGTACTCTCTTAGCCTATCCGTTGCCGGTTTATAAACCAAGTCCATTGACTTAAATCACACACGTATACATATATAATAAAAAGAAATGATTGATAACCTATAATATATACCAATATTATGAATATTATATCGAATCTAGTGTCATATTTGATTATGATACAATACAGTATTGATATTAGTTAGTATCAAATATCGGTTTGACTAATTTTTAAATTATAAAATGATACTTCAATTTTATAAAATTGTAAAATAGTATTTCAATATATTATGTTACATAATTTTTAACTTTTATTTTATTCTTATTTGAAAAATCATCGATAATATAAATTTGA
>JAOTAW010000003.1:16508630-16518730 GCA_025629945.1 Erythroxylum savannarum
TGACCTTAATATATGGGAGTGCTTGTACTTGTCTTTTGTAGCAATGAGTTAGATCCTTTATTCATTTAACAATTCAGTGATTTGAAGGGATTCATAACTACCTAAGGGTTAATGTCTACCCAACTATTCTTTCCAGAAAACGTGATGATGTGTTTACTAGTACTTGCTTTGATTTTTAGCCTAAATTTCAGGTTTCGCTTGACATTAGTTTGCATTTCATATAAGTTTCCTTATTCACTTGAACTTTGAAGGAGGTCAATGCTTTAAGCTTTCATTTTAGTGATCTTTCATTTGTATTTTTGATCTTTTGAACACATTTAACTTCACATGGCACCATTAATGTTTCTCATGAGAGGAATTCTAATCATACGTGAGAGATCTTAATTTATACAAACATTCATAGAATAAATCATATTTTCATACGGTTTATGGAGGCAAAACATTTTTACAAATACTAAAGTCCAATTATAGTTCAAAAAGAAAAAGTCTAACAAAGTCAACAGAAGTGATGATTTTAAATTAATGGATTTCAAATTATATAATTACCGAATGAAACAATTAATTTCATTTTTAAAAAATTTTGTATAAATAAATTTTGGTTAACACTTATTAACTTGTTAATCACATCATTTACTAACTATATTGATATCTTTACTATACACATCAATTATATAGAACTTCATGTAATAGGCTTACGTTAGATAAGGCCCAAGACCAATTAACTAATTCGAATATAATACAAAACTCCTTTGTTTGGTTTCTCGAAAAATCAAGAAAGTGCCAAGAAAGGTAATAGTTTTCATAGTCTAAACTCAACCTTTAATAATCTTCTGAATTTTGTCGTTGGGTTCCAGATCGAGTAGTTAACTAGAAGTGAATTGCATATCTTCCTTTTTTTGTGCAAATTGTTTGTCAATTGCTTCAAGAAGTTCTTTTTTACAAAATAATGAGTAGTTATTATTTGGATATTAGTAGGTGTCATGATGGTAGAAGGCGGTGCATGAATCAAACTGAAATGGTGGCAATAGGTGGTAGTTGCAATAGGGTCAACGGTGGGTACATTGTTAGACCCATATAGAGCTAATTTGGTAGCTGCTCTTGGAGAGAAAACTAGGAAGCTTAGCTTTGAAATGGTGCTCCAGAGGATGAAGAATAGCCTAGAAGGCAGAGTAAGCCCACTTAAAAACTCATAGTCTTTTTCTTTATTTTCCTTTACTTGTATGATATGAATTTGGAAAATAGGTGGGCATGGGGTTTTGATATGCTTGGTAGGCTTTGGATTTTCGGTTATTGCTTTTTCTACTAAGATTAGGACCTAGAGCTTTTATGCGAAAACTCAATTATTCCATGACTATTTGAGAGTTTGCTTGATATGTTTGTATTATGTAGTTGTATAAGTGGAATTTATTGGCTTTTTATGTCATTGAAGGTTTAGAGATCTAAAAAATAAGGTAGAAGTAACTCAATAATGGATTATTAATAAAATCATTGCAATCACTCTATCCTTGATACGGTTTATCCTTTAGATTCAATCCAAGTAATCCATCAAAACCCCTACTTCTCATATCTTTGCTTTTAAACTTAAATTTAACTTACTGTTGTTCTCCAAAATTTGATGTTTCTTTCTTCATTTCGTTTTATAGATAGCTAATGTATGTGTTGCTTTTATATTTGCTTGTTTTCCACTGTTTCTTGAAGTGTTGATCTTATAATTACTAGGTTTATTAGTGATGGGACGCTCGTGATGATACACATATGGAGTGGGAGAGGATTATGGTTCATGGTATGTGACACATATGTTACTATGTTAATTTATTATTAGATTTAGAGATTTTAGTTTTGGGTTTACTGAATCTTATTAAGAATATACTGTTTGTTTATAATTATGTGTTTTGGAATTGAGGGCTTACTTGTGATTTGCACAATTATAAGTATGTACTTCATTTGGTATCTCATTAGTGAAATTAGTACCAAAGGATGCGGTTGTCACATCATTTTTTTTGTTTATTATTCAAAGTTGGTGAATGTCTAACTAACGCGCTTATAATCTGAAATATCAAGTGAACACTCAAACACTCGTGGAATAACTAAGTTTTCACGTAAGAGCTTTAACTCCCAATCTCTGCAGAAAAAGCAACAACTGGAAATCCAAATCCTTTAGAACACCCTTTCAAAAGCAGGCTTCCCAATTGTCTCTTTAAGAGTAGCTACCAAATTAGCTCTATATGGGTATAAAAATGCACTCACTGCTAACCTTATCACAACTGACATTTATTGCCACCGTTTCAGCTTGATTTGTGCACCGCCTTTTACCATCATGACACTTACCCATATCCAAACAATAATTGCTCATTATTTTGTAAAATAGAACTTCTCGAAGCATTTGGAGAATGATTTGCCCAAAAAGAAGGAAGATATACGGTTCACATTTAGTTAACTACTCAATTTGGAACCCAACGACAAAATTCAAAAGATTATTAAAGTTTAAGTTCATAATATGAAAGTTGTTAGTCTTAATTTTCTAAGAGACCAAACAGAGAGATTTTGTCTATTAGATTCAAAATAGTCAGTTGGTCTTAGGCCTTATCTAACATAAGCCTATTTCATCGAGTTCTATATAGTTGATGTTCATGATAAAGATTTCAGTATAGTTAGTAAATGGCAGGAATAACAAGTTAATAAGGGTTAACTAAAATTAATTTATACAAAATTTTAAAACAATGAAATTAATCTTTTTTGTTTGGTATAGAGATAATTTTAATCACTTATTTAAAATTTAGGTTTGTGAAGTTAATGCAAAGAATATTTAGCTACCATTTCAAAATTTTGTGGTTAAAACATATATCATAGCTTTGAGTGTAACTTAAAATTTCATTAAGTTACAGCAAAAAACAATATAATACCCAAGTAATTAATTAGTGGGTAAAAAATCCGACCCCTAGCCCACCGGGCTATCTTCACCTCCTAAGCCTAAATTTTCCCCTAGTCACATTCTGTTCCTTTCTTTAACGACAATTCTAAAAATATTTATAGCTGGCGAAAAATTGAGAGATGGTGGAGGACAAAAGTGTTGCCGGAGGAGAATAGCGAAGCAGGCGGAGGAGTAGATGACAGACGGTATGTATAGGAAAGGGAGATAACATTTCTGTTTTGTTGGTTTGATTTTGCGTTAGGAGTTGGATATCCATACTAGGCAAATTACTAAACGTTTTAGAAAACTTTTGTTGCACATGTTTTTGGTTGTTCAGACTTGAATTAGGACACTCTTGCCTTCCTTTCATGTAGACAGTAAAGTTGCCTAAGTTTCTGCTTATTGCTAAAAACTGTAACTGCATCAGTGTATAAATCACCTTTAAATGTTGATAAGAACTTGGTAATAAAATCCAGAACAACAACAGTCTTCTATGGCAACCTAGATGGGATGTTAATTCAATGATAGAGTGGAACTTGTGTGCAAAAATGGTGAAGCTTAAGACTACTTGATAACTTCAAAACTTGACTTGTGAGAATCCTAAAGTAATACTACTTTACTTTAACATGAAGCCTTAGCTAAGTTCATACTGTTTGGATAACTGTTCTGGTGCTGTATATTATATGAAAGCTAAATTAGTCAGATAGAGACAAACTGCAGATATGTTTTGGGAGAGGGCGGGTATGTATGGTTGTCCTAATCCTCAAAAAAGTTTTAATAGTACTTTTTTTATTAAGCACATCTATTGAGGAAACAGCAGTATGAAATCTTATGGCCCAGATAATTAGAACCCCAACTTGATTTCCCTTATTTCGTTTTATAAATACTTTCAGGATGAATCCTTCGACATTGCACAAGCAGTGATGGAATGAGTAATAATTAATGTGAGGTATTCAATAAAATGATAGAGCAAGTTGTAAATGAGATTCTAAGTAATGTGAATCAACCTCTTTAGATGTGATTGCTGCCACTTTTTCAAATTCACGTGATTACTGCCATTATTTGATTTGGCACAGAAGAAATAAACATCCAAGGTTTATTGGAAGAGTACAAATGAGTCTATCCTATAATTTATTTTCTATTCTTTATAGCTTTAACTCTGTTGTTGTGTGAGGAATTTATGCCACTAAAACTGTTGTTTTTTTAAGAGAAACGACTAAGAGTATTGTTTGTGGGCATTCTCTTCCCATATTTCCTCCATTGGCATACATCATTCATCTGAAGAGAGAAAAAAAAAAGAAGTTTTTTGAGTTGTTCATAATTGAGAATTTATAAGTTTTATAGGTAGATATATTTATCTATTCTAGAAAATGTATATGATTGTACAATATTTTGTCTATTGCAAAGAGATGTAGGTTGACTTATTATAGAAAGTGATAAACACCCAAAAAGCTAAGCTTGGAAATGTCTTACAAATTAACAGCCATGCAAAGCTGATTTTTGAAATTAACAAACATGCAAAATTGCTCATGTATGTTAGATTTTACCAATTCCTTGTAAAGATTTGTGGCTAAACCTGAATGGGATTCATGATTCTGAAAGCCTTTTGAAATCCTTCCACCACAATACACAGAAAGTGCTGGAAGACCAAAAAAGGCAAGGAGAAAAGAGGTAGGAGAGGAACAGAACCTATATAAAGCTACTAGGAAAGGATTTCAGATGTCATGTGAAATATGTAAGCAATATGATCACAATGCAAGAACATGTTCCAATAGAACAAATGACAGCCAAACCATCCAATTGACACAAGAACTAGCACAGATGAAAAAGAAAAGGAGAAAAAAAAACTTCATTTTTGTATATGGTGCACGTTGAAACTAGCTATTTATATATATGGAGCTCATTTTGGCCAGCAATTTTTTTGTGTATGATGTTTCTTATGGCTAGGTATTTTTGTATACGAAGCTTATTTGGATGATGAATTCTATTTATATATATGCTTCAAGTAGTTGTTGAGCTATTGGTCTTGTGATCAAATTTTTGTTGTTTGACATGTTTCTATATAAATGCATTGGTTGGAAATTATAGCTTAAAGGGGTTAGAAGGCTTTTATTCTGGCTTATTTTGATCATGTTATGAATTATGGTACATGCAAGCTTATATTTAGCTTGGAATGCCAATTATGATTATACGTTCGGGCCTTATTGTAAATCTCTTATGCTAAATTTGGTTACAAGTATGGTCAACCAAAGGGTTATGCACATGTAGAATTCCTTGCACTAAATTGAATCATTTTCTTCTCTTTTGACAACCTCAAAAGGGTTGCTTTGAGATAAGGGAGGAAGGTGGAGAGAAGTTCATTGGTCTCTTTTTATTCTTGATATTTGATACGAGATAAAGATACACAATTTGTATCTATTATATGTGTGCATTATTTTGTTTGCTAATTGAAAACAAAGAGCACTAGTGGTCATAAATAGTAACCTTACAGTAAACTTTGGCCTTTTGGCCGAATTAACTGTTTCTTCTATTGCTTGGACTTTGTACATAATTCGTCTTGTTTATATACTTCAGGATTTTTTTTCCACTGGCTAGTTATATCTTTGATATTCAGTTGTTTCTTTGGTAACCATTTTGGTTATATGAACTTCTAAATTCTTGACTTTTATCTATTTATTGCCATAAGTTCTCATGGTATCAATGATCTTGACTATTTTACATGACCTCTAATGTATGCAGGACATGGAACTTCCATTTAAACCTTTGAAAGCGCTTAACATGGAATTTGGCCATTTTTGTTAGTGTGCAAGAGTTGGTACATTATTTGACTCTATTATGTAACAATGATTCCTCGGTTTGCACCCTCATACATAGATGTTGTTGCTTAAGCTTACCTTACACAAATGTTATTGCGCAAACTAAACCTGTATCAAAACCGACTACCTATATATATATATATATATAATTGTGATGGAATTTAACTGATTTCAACATTAACTTTTTTTTTTCAACGTTAACAATAAGTCATCTCGTTAATTCTTTAATGTATTATTGATCTCCTAGAGCTCATTGATTACATACAAACTTCTTTTTGTGAATTTTTTTATCATGCCATACAAGTCTCTCTAATGCACGTCTCAGCACTCACGTTTCTCAGACTCATACTCACCATTCTGATTCAATCAGTCACCTCACAGCTTTGTCTCTGTCTCTCTCACCACCCCGCCACCATTCGCCAACCATAGTAGCCACCCCTTCCCCCTTTGCCGTGCACTAGCCAGCGTATAATGTATTATGGTACTCTCTCTCTGCTCAAATTTGGTTTTGTCGTATTATTCATATTCATGAACAATTGAACTTGTATGATTGCTTGGAGAGGATTGTGGAGTTGTGGTTATGATCTGACTGATGAATTGAACAATTGAACATGTATGCACATTAATTGTTTTACGAAATACCCCATTAGAGCTAGAGCTATGTAATATAGTAATTCTGCTCTTTCTGAGACGATATATAAACAATGACAATTTAGACTTATTTACTTGCCATACTAATCTTTGCTTCTTGGTGCTTTTCTTATGTTAATTTCATGGAATCTGATTGATTAATGTTGGTGGATTCGAGATAGCATCAAGATTACAAAATCTAATTCCAAACCAAACCCACCTGACTCTTTTTGTTCTATTCTTATATGCATAAGTGCATTTTGATATATATAAAAACATGCCCTAAATCTCTTTCAACTCATTACATAAGTTAAATGAAGCAATTTTACACATTTATAAATCATTATAAAAATAATCACTATTTGGAAAATAAGATAATTTTTACTTACTAATTTTCTTTTATTAAAATATTACATTTACTTTCTCAATTTTTTACTAATTTAATAGTTAAATGCTAAACGTCAAAAAATATTGTAGCACTTAATTTGGAAGTGTTTTAAGAAAAACCTCTAAAAGCATATATACAATAACCATAATTTTAGATCTTTATGCTCAAACATACGTTGTGAATCTATGGTATTAGAAATTACATAATATCCCATTTCATCTTGCCAAGTTCATATTGTAACCATGCAAAGATTAGTGTTTTCTTTGTTCAGACAATATGTGTTTTCAGATTAAACTAAACTCTCTTTCCCTATAGATCTATAGAAGTATGAATTCTAAAACAGAGGTTTCCTTTTCTTTTTGTAAACCTGAAGATTTTACACAAAACAATGATATGCATTTCATCACATTGTTCTAACACTCATTCATTGTGCATATGATACCAACATGTATGTGACCCCTTTTATTTGTCCTTTCTCTCAGTAATTTTAGCTTTGAAATTTAATGTATAAACACCTTATTCTCACATCCTTTGAAGATGGATGAAGTGTCGCTGAACACCAAGACAACAGGCGATGATGATGCAGATGAATTGGAAATGGATGGAGATTGTGCGATGATAGAATATGTTGGTCAACCAGGTGTAATTGACAGAGAGAATCCCCTGCCTCCTGCTGTTGGAATGGAGTTTGAATCCTATGAGGATGTGTACTACTTTTACAATTGTTATGCCAAGGAACAGGGGTTTGGGATTAGAGTAAGCAATACCTGGTATAGAAAGGGTAAAGAAAGATACAGAGGAAAACTCAGCTGCAGTAGTGCAGGTTTCAAGAAGAAAAGTGAAGCAAATCGCCCTAGACCTGAAACAAGAACTGGCTGTCCAGCAATTATCAAGTTCAGGTTGATGGAGAACAAAAGATGGAGAATTATTGAAGTTGAGCTTGGGCACAATCACATAACTAGCCCTGCGAGTGGGAAGTTCTTCAAATCCCACAAAGTCATAGGTGCAGGTAGTAAAAGGGCAATGCAATTTGATGGACCTGAAGAAGTAGAGAAAATTAGGCTATTTCAAACTGTGATTGTTAATCCTGAGAAGAATGGCGTTGTGGAAGATGATGGACAATTTGCTGATTTCGTTGTCCTTCCCAAACAATTGAATCTTAAAGAGGGAAAAGCCTTGGCAGTTCAAAATTTCTTTTGTGATTTGCAGTTGATGGATCCCAACTTCTTTTATGTGGTGGATCTCAATGAGAAAGGATACATGAAGAATTTGTTTTGGGCTGGTACAAGGGCACGGGTTGCCTATGGTTATTTTGGTGATGTAGTTGCAATAGACACTACATGTTTAACAGAGAAGTATGAAGTTCCTCTAGTTTCATTTACTGGAATAAATCATCATGGAAAGCCCATACTACTGGGCTGTGGTCTAGTTGCGGGTGAAACTACTGAATCGTATACGTGGTTATTGAGGGCATGGCTTACTTGCATGTTAGGTCGTCCTCCACAAGTGATAATCACTAACCAGTGTAAAATCTTGCAAACTGTTGTTGCTGATGTTTTTCCCAGAGCTTCTCATTGTATATATCTATCATCTATCATGCAAAAATTTTCCGAAAATTTGGGAGGAATACTTGAGCTTGAGGAAATTAGAATCGCTTTTACTAAAGTAATTTACAACTTTCTAAGGCCTGAGGAGTTTGAAACAGCTTGGGAGGAGATGGCCAATCGGCATGGAATCAAGGATCATGGGTGGATCCAGTCCATATATGAACAGAGAAAACAATGGGTTCCAGCTTATGTAAAGGAGACATTTTTGGCAGGAATGTTACCACTCCAGCAAAATGAGACCGTGATTTCAGTTTTTAGAGGATATTTGGATAAGAATACGTCACTGAAGGAATTTTTGGACAAGTATGATCAAGCACTGCAGGAAAATCACCGACTTGAGGCATTGGCTGATGTGGATTCTGGTAACTCAAGTTTTACTCAGAAACCAAGATGTTATTTTGAGGTGCAACTCTCAAAATTATATACAAATGAAATATTAAGGGGTTTTGCGAAGGAGGTGGAGGGCTTGTACTCTTGCATTAACATTAGACAAGAAAATGTCGATGGGCCTGTGATAACATATATGGTGAAAGAGCAAGTTGAAGTAGGGGGAGGTGGACAAGAAAGAAAAGATTTTGAGGTCATCTATAATGTCTTAGAAATGGATGCTCTTTGTATCTGTGGATTGTTCAATATTCGGGGTTATTTATGCAGGCATGCTTTGAGTGTGTTTAAACATAATGGAGTGGAGGAGATCCCACCTCAGTACATTCTTACACGATGGAGAAAAGATATAAAGCGGTCATACGTTCTTAATCACAATTGTGCTGGTATCGATATCAACAATCCGGTTCACAGGTACGATCATCTGTACAAACGCATTGTGCAGGTTGTAGAGGAAGGTAGGAAATCAGAAGAGCATTACAAGATCGCTCTGCAGGGATTGCAGGAGATATTGAACAAGCTTCATCTTGCAAAAGACTAACCCAGGTAATAATAGGTAAATTATAAGGCCTAGTTTCTGGAAAATGGATTGTATATAGCAACAAAGCACGGAACTTCATTGAATGTTAGAAGATGTTACTTATCAAATTTCATTTCTCTTAGCATTTTCAGAAGCTGCAATGGTCAGAGCTAATTTACGTGCTCTGTAAACAACGGCGTAACCGAAGAAAATCCATACAAATGATAAAGAATGAAAAACAGAGGAGACTATTCATCTGCTCAAACTCTCACCTCGAGGGATAGGATAATATATAAAGAATGAAAATTGAAAGGAGACTATTCTTCCAACTTAGGGATAGGATAATATATAAAGAATGAAAATTGAAAGGAGATGCTATCTAGATATTACCTTTTAAGTTGCATCAAATTGCATTGCTTTCTTGTTAACAGCATATTAATATGAAAGTTGTTACCTTTTTTGGCATCTTCTTGATTTGCTGATAAACCAAACACAGGGGTTTTGTACATTAGATGTGGAATAGTCGATTCGTCGTGGGCCTCATCTAACGGAAGCCTGTTACACCGAGTTCTATATAGTTGATGTTCATGGTAAAGGTATCGGTATAGTTAGTAACATGATTAACAAGAATTAAAAGAATGAAATTAATCTTTTCGTTTGTTATACAGATAATTTGAAATCCATTGATTTAAAATCATTATTTCTGCTGACTTTGTTAGACTTTTTCTTCTTGAACTATAATTGGACTTTGATACTTGTAAAATGTTCTGCCTCCCTAACCCATATGAAAATATGATTTATTCTATGAATGTTCGTACAAAATAATATCTCTCATTTATAATCA